>PVLC010022298.1:0-26920 GCA_004027655.1 Graphiurus murinus | reverse complement strand
ACTGGGGATTGAACTCAGGGGCATTCTACCTCCGAGCTACATCCCCAGTCTTATTTTTTATTCTTTATTTTGAAACCGAGTCTCACTAAGTTGCGGAGTACCTCACTAGGTAGCTGAGGCTGGCCGCGAACCCGGATCCTCCGGTCTCAGCCTCCCGAATGCTGGGATTACAAGCGTGCGCCACCACGCCCGGCTTGGATTTTCATATTTTAAGGGAAGCTGATTAAAAAAAAAATCTAATACAGTTAGGAGCAGTGGTGCATGCCTGTAATCCCAGCACTTGAGAGGCTGAGATAGAGAATTGCAGGTTTGAGGACACCCTCAGCCATTTAGTGAGACCCTCAGCCACTTAGTGAGACCCTGTTTCAAAATAAAATATAAAAGGGGGAGGGTGGGAATGTAGTTCAGAGGTACAATGCTCCTGGGCCCAATCCCTAGTACCCACCCCCTCAAAAAAATCCAGTATACTTTTTCATTTAATGTGCCTAACTAATGGACTGGAAAGTCAAGACTATGCTATAGATTTATAGAAATTCACTTGTGAACTGAAAAGCTGGGAATTGGACTCTTCTTTCTGCATCTGTTCTAGCCCGAGGGCAAGAACATAGAAAGCGACTATTGCTGCCTCCTTGCTGAAGGCAGAGAGCTGGAGAGAGGGGCAGGATTCTGGCTTTCTATCTCCAAACAGTACCTTGACACACAGGAAAATCTTTAAACCTTCTTCAGAAATGACTGGATGGTATGTCCTTTCAGTAACGCTATTTTTTGCAATGCTTTGATAAAAGTTGGTCAGTAGCCAATTTGAGGCTGTGTTTAATGGCAAGAACCCCAAGTTTATGTGTTCTATATTCTTGATTAAGAGCAGATCTATATGTTTGGAAATCAACTGGGAGGGGGGTGAGCAGAAGATAGGCTTAAATTCTCTTACAAGCCGGGCGTGGTGGTACACGCTTGTAATCCCAGCATTTGGGAGGCTGAGACCGGAGGATCCGGGTTCGCGGCCAGCCTCAGCTACCTAGTGAGGTACTCCGCAACTTAGTGAGACTGTTTCAAAATAAAGAATAAAAAATGGGGCTGGGGGTGTAGCTCGGACGTAGAATGCCCCTGAGTTCAATCCCCAGTACCACAAAGAAAAAGAAAAAAAAAATTCTCTTACAAAAGTTCGAAAGTTAGTTTGTCTTGTCTGAATGAATGATTACCATAATAGTTGTCTTCTAACCAAAAGGCATTTTTTGGTAGAAAGGCATATTCTGCTTCCTAGATCTGTTCGTCACCATTTTCTTTGTATAGAGAAAAAGGGATTGCTGCAGAAAATGATTCTGATCTTTGACTTCTCTCAATACCTTCTTGTCTTACTATCACTTTTTAATTAAAACTGAGAGTGAAGCAGGGCTTAGTAGCACATGCCTGGAATCCCAGTACTTGAAAGGCTAAGACAGGAGGATGGCAGGTTCCAGGCCAGCCTCAGCGATTTAGTGAGACCCTGTTTCAAAATGAAAATGAAAATGAATGAATGAATAAATAAATAAATAAGAAACGGCTAGAGGTGTATCCTGGAGGTAGAATGCCCCTGGGTTTAATCCCCAGTACCTAAAATAACGACAAGCTGGATGTGGTGGCGCTCAACTGTACATCCAGTACTTGGGAGGCTGAGATAAGGATGGCAGTTTGAAGTCAGCCTTATCAAATTAGTGAGGCCCTTTGCAACTTAGACCCTGTTTCAAAAATAAAATAAAATAAAATAAAATAAAATAAATAAAATAAAATAGGGCTGGGGGTTTAGCTCAGAGGTAGACTGTCCCTGAGTTCAATCCCCACAAACAAACACAAAAAGTTGAGAGTGGCATTTGATATCTTTGGAAAGCATGATGTTCCAAACTCTACAAAGATGTAGTTAGGTAGATCATTAAGATAGAGAGCAGAGCTTTGAAAAAATGAAGAAAAAAATATTTTAAAAAGTGCTGCCTTGTGCAGACTGATTTTAGAAAAATCTTGGCTATTCTTTGTACAAAGAGGGCCCCTCCAATAGTGGTAATGGCTGCACCACATTACACATGGAATTAGCACCACTGATTTGCATGACTGATAATGGTTAAAATGGCAAAATTTATGTTATATATATTTTAAAATAAAAATTAAAAAATGCATTCTCTCCTATAGGAGTCTTGTGTAGGCTTAGAATGGTCAAATGGTTTGAGGATTTATATAATGAAAGAAGAAAGAAGCAAGACCCTGCTTGTGAGGAAAAAAAAGATTTATATTGATTTGCAGTACTGGGGATTTAACCCAGGGATACTCTACCTCTGAACTATACCCTCAGTCCTATTTTTTATTCTTTTATTTTGAAACTGGGTCTCACTAAGTTGTGGAGGGCCTCACTAAGTTAGCTGGGGCTGGCCACGAACCTGCCATCCTCCTGTCTCAGTCTCCCAAATTCTGGGATTACAAGTGTGTGCCACCATGCCTGGCTTACATCTGATTTTAGATATGAAGAAATGTGTAATAATGTATGTGTAGATACTGTTGAATTCATTCACTTTTTCATTTATTCCTCTCTCTTCAGAAAATGCTATCTCGAAGAGTACAGGAAGTCATATATTTCATTTCAGGAAGGATTATAATAATTTTAAAATAATATACCTAAAAAGATCATAACATGAGAAATACATGGATCGATAATCTTCAAGGTTTTCAATACACCAAACTGTTATAATGTGAGATTTTGAAAGGAATGACTTTTTAAAAAATTTATAAGCAGGATTGAGATGTATTCTACCATTTTTCTAAACTATAATAATTATTGATTCCCTTCATTTTAATTTTTGTTTAGTAATATATATATATTTTTTTGCGGTACTGGGGATTGAACTCAGGGGCATTCTACCTCTGAGCTACACTCCCAGCCCCATTTTTTATTCTTTATTTTTAAACCGAGTCTCACTAAGTTATGGAGTGCTTCACTGAGGCACTAGCTGAGGCTGGCCGCAAACCTGGATCCTCCGGTCTCAGCCTCCCGAATGCTGGGATTACAAGCGTGTGCCACCCCACCCGGCTTGTTTAGTGATATTTTAATAACCCAAAGACAAATTATCTTTAATTATATCACGTGAATATTTTTCAAATGAAGGAAAAGTCACAAATATGACTGGGAGCCTTAGGAGCAATCATCATATTATCTCTGCAGATGCAAACTTTACCTCAAAGCAATGTCTCCCTTGTTCTGCAATAGCTGGATATGAAATGCGTAATTTTTACATGATTAGAAATGTATTGCCATTTGGGCCACCTGAAGATCCAACTATTAAATCTTTTAAAAAGGATTCCATCTTTTTTTTTTTTCTTCTTCTTCGCATGGACCTACCTATTGTTATTTTACTTATACTTTTATGGGTGAATTTTAGTGACACATCATAGTGAGGTTCACAGTGATACAAACACACATCATTTGATCTGCTTTCCTCTGAGTCCCCCTCCCCCCTCCAGTTCATACGTGAACTGGTAGTGAGACCTTGTGTGTGGACACAGCAGTATTCCAACTGTTTCCTTCATCAGTTCTCTGTCTACCCCTTCCCACCTCCCAGGCCTCCTCCACTATTCTACTGATCTCTCTTCTCACTTACCTGAAATCTCTTTTGTTCCCTATTTTCTCTCTAGCTTCCACATTTGGGGAAAAACACACCACCCTTCACTTTTTGAGACCGGCTGGTCTCACTTGGCACAGTATTTTCTAGGTCCATCCATTTTCCTGCGAATGGTATAATTTTGTTCTTCTTTAAGGCTGAGTAAAATTCCGCTGCATGCATACATTACATTTTCCTTACCCATTCATCTGTTGGTGGTTCCATAATTTGGCTATTATTAATTGTGCTGCTGCAAACCTGGGTACACATGTGTCACTATAGTGTTCTGACTTTAATTCTTTTGGAAAGATATCAAGGAGTGGTATAACGGGGTCGTATGGAGGTTTTATTCCTGGTCTCTTGAGGAATCTCCATAGTGGTTGTGCTGATTTACAATCCCACCAACAGTATGCAAGAGTTCCCATTTCCCCACATCTTGGCCAGTATTTATTATTGTTTGTGTTCTTAATGATTTCCATTCTAACTGGAGTTAGATGGGATCTCAGTGTGGTTTTGTTTTGCATTTACCTGATTGCTAATGATGTTGAACACTTTTTCATATATTCACTGGATATTTGTATTGCTTCTTTTGAAAAGTGTCTACTCGGTTCGATTGCCCATTTTTTTAGTGTTAAGCTTTTAAAATTCTTTGTATATTCTAGATATTAGTTCTCTATCATAGGAATAGTTGGCAAATATTTTCTCTACCTGTAGGGTTTCTCTTCAGACTCTTGCTTATTTCCTTTGCTGCACAGACACTTTTTAATTTGATGCTGTCTTATTTATTGATACTCAGCTTTGTTTTCTGAGATTTGAGGGTCTTATTGAGGAAGTCTCTACCAGCGCCTCTATATTGGAGAGTTGCTCCTATGTTTTCTTCTAGTAATTGCAACATTTCTGGTCTAATTTCTAGAGCTTTGATCCTTGTGCAAGGTGAGTTGACTGTTGTGCAAGGCGAGAGAGAAGAGTTTAATTTTATTTTTCTACACATGAATATCCAGTCTTCCTAGTACCCTTTGTTCAAAAGGCTGTCTCTTCTACAGCATATGTTTTTGGCCCCTTTGTTAAAAATCAATTGGCTATGGGTGTGAGGATTTGTTTCTATATCCTTTATTCGATTCCATTGGTCTATGTGTCTATCTTTGTGCCAATATCGTGCTGTTTTTGTTACTATAGCTCTGTAGTATCAATTGCAATCAGGTATTGTGATGCGGCCAGCATGGTTCTTTTTTTTTTTTTGCGGTACTGGGGATTGAACTCAGGGGCGTTCTACCTCCGAGCTATACCCCCAGCCCTATTTTTTATTCTTTATTTTGAAACATGGTCTCACGAAGTTGCGGAGTGCCTGACTAGATAGCTGAGGCTGGCCGCGAACTCGGATCCTCCGGTCTCAACCTCCCGAATGCTGGGATTACAAGCGTGCACCACCACACCCGGCTGAGCATGGTTCTTATTGCTGAGAATTGCTTTGCCTCTTCTTGGTATTTTGTATTTCCATATGAATTTTAGGACTGAGTTTTCTAGTTCTGTGAAGAATGACATTGATATTTTGGTAGGTACTGCATTGAATCTGTACATTGTTTTTGGTGGTATGACCATTTTGACAATATTTATTCTGTCTTTCCAAGAACATGGAGGGTCTGTTTATCTTCTAAAGTCTTCAGTTTCTTTTAGTATTCCATAATTTTCATTGTAGAGATCCTTTATCTCCTTGGTTAGATTTTATTTCTATGCATTTTATTTTATTTTGAGGTTATTGTGAATGATTTCTTCTTTCTAATCTCCACTTATCCAGCTCAGAAATGCTGCACCAGAGGAATCTATCAGCAGACTTTATTCCCATAAATTTACCTGCCTACCGATTTCCCACCTCTGAACACTCAGACTGCTTTCCTTTGTCCTGTCATCTCTCTAAAATTTATTTTTCTTTGTTGAAATATTATTTGAGACAGATTCCTGAGCCACTCAACGCCATGAGTCATTTTTCTCCCTCGTGACTTACACTGCTCGTGTTAATAAACCTGCTTGTTCCTCTCTTGTTAATCTGTTTTTTTGTTTCAGGAAACTGTATCAGCTATAAACTTTTGAAGGTTGAGGAAAATTATTTTCCCCTCTTCAGTTTATATAAATAGAAATAATTCTACTGTTGATTTTAGTTGGTTGTAAATGTGCAGTTTTGAGACTCAGTGAGTAATCTCTATTAAAGATCTTGATCTGCCAATTCTGTAACATTGAACTGTGTTAAAACAGATAAAAGAAGATGGAATGCTAGTAAAGTATCTATAAATGGGAAGTGAATGTTCAAGCTATTTGAGTTCATATAATCCAAATATTGTAACAATCACCTTTTTTTTTCTCCCTGAATAAATAGCAGGTTTTATTAATTGTTCTTCTTACCCAAATTATCTAGGTTATTTTTAATCTTCAAGTTTAATTTTCTAGGGCACACATGGTCATACAGAAAATGCACACACACACTGCAGACTGAATATTCAAGCTTTAGTCTATTGCCAAGATGTGGTTTGTAACAAACTTGCAAATATGATTTTACATTCTCTGCAGAAGTCATTCTGCAGTAAACCAGGTTTTTTGCCCGCAGTGGTGTTCCCTGCTAAGAACCAAATAAGCCATCCTATTGAGAAGCTGGCCTAGAATTTAGCTGTTTAATTGTTTTCGTGTGTTTGCATTAGAATGGGTATGAACTCCTAACCAGTCAGTTGTACAAAGATCAGGGTTGGAAAGTAGGCCCTTCTCTCATAGAGTTAAATTGCTCCCTTAGCAGCTGGACTTTTGAGGAATCCCTGTTTTCTGGGGGAATAAATTCTGTAGTTTTTTTTTTTTTTTTTTTTTTTTTCACTAGAGGCAGAATTCAAAGGCATTCTATCGCTGACCCCTAGTTCATTTTTTATTCTATTCTATTCCCTAGTTCATTTTATATTTTTATTTTGAAAAAAGGTCTCCCTAGGTCACTGAGAGTCTCACTAAATTGCTGAGGCTGATCTCGAACTTGAGATCCTCCTGTCTCAGCCTCCCAAGTACTGGGATTGCAAGTGTGCACCACCATGCCCGGCTAAATTCTATAGCTTTTAAGAAAAGCAAAGTTGTTTTTTTTGGGATTGAACCTAGGGGCATTCTACCTCTGAGTACAACCTCCAGCCTCTTTTATTTTTTATTAAGAAACAGGGTCCTAGCTGGGCGTGGTGGCACACCCTTGTAATCCCAGCATTCGGGAGGCTGAGACCGGAGGATCCGGGTTCTCGGCCAGCCTCAGCTACCTAGTGAGGCACTCCGCAACTTAGTGAGACTCGGTTTCAAAATAAAAAGAATAAAAAATAGGGCTGGGGGTGTAGCTCAGAGGTAGAATGCCCCTGAGTTCAATCCCCAGTACCGCAAAAAAAAAAAAAAAAAAAAAAAAAGAAAAGAAACAGGGTCTTGTTATGTTGCTGAGAGACTCGCTAAATTACTAAGGCTGTCCTTGAACCTGTGATCTTCCTGTCACAACCCCCCAAGTTCTGGGATTATAGGCATGTGCTAGCATACCTGGCTGTCCTCTTTCTTTTTTGAGCTTTTCTTTGGTGGTATTGGGGATTGAACCCAGGGGCATTCTATCTCAAAGCTACACCCCCAACCCTATTTCGTTTCTATTTTGAAACAGGGTCTCACTTGGTTAATGAGTCTCAGTACTTGCTGAAGCTTTCGTTGAACCCGCAATCCTCTTATCTCAGCCTCGAAAGCGCAGGGATTACAGGAGTGCACCACCACGCCTGGCTTTTGAGCTCTTTATGTTATATTTTCACCTGGACCTATGGTTTTGTGATGCATAGGGCTTGCTACATGTGCACAGAAAACCTATACAGACAGAACCTAATTTCTCTATCAAAAGTCAAGATGTATAAACACGCATGTGAAGCAGACCAATTGGAATTGGATCATCCTAACAAAACCAGAGTATAATCTACTCCCAAAAGGTCACATCACTTAGAGGCTGAGACAGGAGAGATTTACATTGTCCAATTATATGTTTTGCAGTTGCAAACACAAAAGGGGCTTTGTTTGGGCAGGAGGAGTGGGTTATGAAGGTCTGTTTTCTCCAGCTGCGGCAGGACCACAAATCACACTTGGCCTGGTGGACGAGTCCTTCCTTCTAGGGGGCGCAATATTGTTTTATTGACACCTCTTTAAAGCAGGAGTGAATTATGCATGTGTGGAGATGTGGTGCTGGATGTATTAAACTTCTTGTTAAATTTTACTCTATGTAACTTGTCTTTCTCCTAATTATGTGCGTATGGCAATATATATTGACATTTGGAGGTGTTGGAATCACTGAAAATACAATCTTTTAAAAATTTCCAGCATGTTAACTAGGACGCAAGGGGATAAGTTATATTGAAAAAAGTACGGATTCCTTTTCAATAATAAAAGGAAAGATTTGATCAATGTAAAAAATATAGATAAAAAATAAAAAATGATAGTTTTCTTTTTTGGTGGTACTGGGGATAGAATCCAGGGGCCTTCTACCTCTGAGCTACACCTCCAGACCTATTTATTTTTTATTTGGAAACAGGGTCTCTCTAAGTTTCTGAGAGCCTCATTGAGCTGCTGAGGCTGGCTGCGAACCTGTGATCCTCCTGTCTCAGTCTCCCAAGTACTGGAATTACAAGCAGGAGCCACCATGCCTGGCCATAAAAATGATTTTTAATCCCACTGATCAGGCATGACTATTGATGTTATTTGCTATACCGTCAAGGTTATTAAAAGTAAAGCTTTATATATGTGACTACATGTATGAAAACGGGTTCAGAAATATTTGACTTTTTCTATAGAAATTTAAGCATTTATTCTAAACTGAAGCCCAGGGGTCCAGTGTTATTCATAGCATCCTATAATTATTTTAATATCAATATATTGTTTTTAAGCTATAATTATTAACACATGTTAATTGTGCAAATTGATGGAAGTCACTATGATACATGGTTATATAGTGCATCATTTATGGCCACCCACCATTTCCTCGTAGTATCTCGTCTACTTTCAGTATATCCTTTTTTTATGTTTGTTTCCATATATGAGAGAAAACATATGATACTTGTTTTTCTGTGTCTGTCTGATTTCACTCAATGTGATATCCTCTAATTCCATCCAGTATGCTAACAAATGAAAAGATTCTATTCTTCTTTATGGCTAAATAATACTCCACTGTGAATATATTCCCATATATTTTTATATGGTGTACACATATGCACATATACATTTTTTTAAGTTCATTCATCTGTTGACAGGTATGTAGACTGATTCAAAATCTTGGCTGTTGTGAATAGTGCTACAGTGAGTGAACACGGGTATGCAGGTATTTCTTCTATTTGCTGACTTTGTTCCCTTTGGTTATATACTGAGGAGTGGGATATCTTCATCTTATGGTAGTTCTATTTCTAATTTTTGAAGAATCTCCATGTAGTTTTCCATAGTGGTTATACTAATTTACATTCCCACCAGAATTGTACAAGGGCTGCTTTTTCTTTATCCTTGCTGGTGTTTGTTGTTGGTATTATTATTATTATTATTATTAGCCATTCTAACTGGGGTGAGATGAAATCTCATTGTAGTTCTAATTTACATTTCCTTGATGGTGAAAGATATTGAATGTATTTTTTCATGTATTTATTGATCATTGTGTTTCTTCTTTTGGGGAGGTATTTGTTCAGATCACTTGGCCATTTGATTGAATTACTTGGTTTCTGATGTTAAGTTTTTTTGGGTTCTTTATATATTCTCATAGTAATCCCCTGTCAGATGAATAGCTGTAAAAGATTCTCTCCCATTCTGCAGGCTGTGTCTTCACTCTGTCAATCGTTTCCTTGGCTTTGGGGATTTTTAATATGATACCATCCCATTTTTCAATTCTTGCTTAAATGTTTGCTATTGAACACCATTCCTTGTAGAGGATGAAGAAGCACAATCTCATTGTATTCTATCATTTCTCAGAAGAAGAACAACGTAAAAATTACATTTACAGTATACATTTGCCAAGAAGAAAAGATGCAGGCATTTAAAAAAAGTATACACCTAGTGTGATATCTATCGTGAAATACATATTTAATTTTCTTCCTCTTTCCTGCCGCAAGATCTTCTAAAATCCTTGGAATCTCTGGGGTGATAAGAGTCAGGCTTTGTGTGTAACAAAATGAATGGCGACTGGTGCCCCCTAGTTAGCATCAGGCCACCAGAAAGACCAAGGCAGCAGGGTTAGAGGGTTGGAACTTTCACCCCTGCAGAGGGCAGCGGGTGGGGCTAAAGTTTGAGCTGATCACCAATGGCCAATGACGTAATCAGTCAAAACTCAAAAGGACTGGGTTTGGGAGTTTCCGAGCTGAATACACGAGGTACTGGGAGTGTTGTGTGCCCGGGTATACCTTGTACAGTACTTTTTCTTTCTGGCTGTTCATCGGTGTCCCTGGCAATATTCTTCAGAGTTAAGATAGCAAATGAAAGTGTTTCCCTGGTTTCTGTGAGTCAAAGCAGGCGAGGGGGTGTTGGGAACCGTGGATCAATAGCCAGAGGGTTAGAAGTACGGGTCACACCGTGGATCTTGGAATTGGCGGCTGAAGTATGGGGCAGTGTTGTGGGTCTGAGCCCTTGACCTGTGGCAGCTGATACTATCCCAAGGTTGATGGAATCAGAACTGAGTTAATTGTAGGGCACCCTGTTGGTTTCCTAGACAATATGCTGGAGAAAACTGGCTGGCAAGTGTGGGGGAAGCCCCTCTCACCTGGTGTTAGAAGTCTTGTGTCAGGGGGTGTAAGAATGGTAATAACACCCCGGCTTTTTCCTGTCTGCTAATACCTACTGTTAACTTGTGGTCCCTTCTTGCAGCCCCAGCTGGGATCTTGTTCCAACGACTCATGGTTTGTTTGACTTCTTGCTTAAAAACAGCGAGAGAAAGAAACCATATGGAGCAAAGGGTAAAAATATTCATAAGTAGCAGGTGGCACTTTTGAAGAAATAGTTGCAGGGTAACTCTTTTAGAACCTAGGGATATCGCTTCATTCTCTGCTTGGCTTTGAATTTGGGTGGGATTACAACTGCTTCCACAAATAGGATAGAGTTGAGATGACTTTGTCCGACTTCTGAGACTAGCTCAGAACCGGCCACGAACCGCTACCTAGTTCTCGTGGGATACTTTCTCTGGCAGGAAGTCAGGATGTATAAACTGACCGACTGGCTAGAGACTGAGCAAGTCCAGATTCCCTCCCAGGGAGAGACCACCTGGAACAGCGTTGACTCTGCACACCAAGAGACATGTGTCCAGATGTCCCCAGCGCGCAGGTCCCCAGCATTCTGTTTCTACTTGCTGTCTGGTTGCAAATGGTTGACTCTCAGTCCCTAGCTGAACCCTTTCTGAAATCCTGACCTCTGATTGTCACAAAGGTGCTGAAACGACTGTTGTTTTAAGTGACTAAATTGGGGGGGCTGTGATAATTGGAGTGGAATTTGGTGCAGACATGGGGTGCTGACATAAAGAAAACCTTGGCTTTTGGGTTGGGCAGTAGACAGAGTCCCTGAAGAAAAGTCCGCTAGTCAAGAGACAATCTTGCTTTGCCTGGGGAGAGGGTTAGTGACAACTGGAGGGGTCTGGAAGAGAGTGTTAGCAGTGCCCGAAGGGCTTCACGCAGGCTGTGCCTGAGGGCTGAGAGCAAAGGGAGGAAATGTAAGAGAAAAAGAGACCCTTGTTGCGTAATGAGGAGAGTTGAGCCAGTTCTTGGATGAGGGGACATGGGGTGAACATTCAACGCGTGTCTGGTGAACTCAGTGATCCAGCTATGAGATTTCTTGGGAGAATATCGAGGGCTCCACCTGGCTTCTTCTCTCTGCCCTTACTAAGAAGGAGACTGATGAGGAACGGAAGAACTCATTACTCAGTTTTGAATGGAATCCAAAACGGAAGGTCCACAGCAGATGTTCCAGACAGCACACTGTTTTCAAAAAGGGCTGAATATTCTAGAGAGTGCTAGAATATTCTTTGCACCTCAGAAAGTTAGAAGGCCATACATAACACATGCAGGTACGTGAGAGACCTCAAGCCACAACCACCCAGACGAGCTGCCCTTAAATCCCTGGCTTGTAGGAACCATAAGAGAGAATTTAAAGATGGCTGCTGTCTTCAGCCACTCCAAACTGGATTGATTTTAAAACTTGAAGTAGGTAATTAGAACATATTCAACAGATAAGAATAATGTAAGCTGGGCACAGTAGTGTTATGCCTGTAATCCTAGTACTTGGGAGGCTGAGACAGGAGGATCACAGGTTTGAGGCTGGTTTCAGCTAATTAGTGAGATAAGTCAGTGAGACTCTTTTTTTTTTTTTTTTTTTGAGACACTATTTTAAAATAAAACATTAAAAAAGGGCTGGGTGTATAGCTTAGAGGTGGAATACCCCTGGGTTCAATCCTCAGTACTAAAAACAAAAATGAAAACACATAAAAGAAAGGGAGAAAAAAAAGGAGGGGAAGAATAATGTATAAAATAATCAGTGCTCATTTTAAATTTAAAAGTAATTTCACTATCAGAGAGTAGAAAAATATTCAGGTATGTAGATATTAAATGAATGCAACATGTCTCATTTTACCTTAGAAGTAAAAAACTAAAAAATATGAAAACATTTTGCTTAAAGATCAAACCATGCTCTATTTAAGTGATGAATCCTATATATGCTTCTTTAAGAATAGCTATTAAAGCATTATTTTTAGGCTGGAGAATTTAGCTTTCACACTATAGGTGTTGTAATTCATGACACTCCTTTTCATTAAATGAGTATTACAGACAGAAGCACACTGAACGATATCTTAATTAAGCACTTAATTTTCACCCACCCACAGGTGAAAGTTTCCCCATGTAGGCAAAGTTTCTCACTATTTGAGTTTTCACAATGCCCTGTCTGTGGAGAAGAGTGACTGTAACTTTCTTTCACATAAAGTTTAAAAGGGAGAGGTGGCTGATACCTTGCCTCTAATCAATGACAAATATTGATTTGAATATAGCAATGTAAATAAACTCCACTGATGAAATTTATATAATGAGTACGAGGTATGTAGTTCAACTCCTCTGGGGAGGAAAATAATGTGGGGCATTACAACATCCTACACTTCCTACAGATTTCATCCCCAAGTTTTCTCCTCTTTTCCCCTATGCTTTTCTCCTCCTCCTCTTCTCCTTCATCCTCCTCCTCCTCCTCTTCTTCCTTCTCTTTTCTTTTCATTCTCCTTCTTCTATGAGTTTTAATAGATAAGTTTTCTTTATGATGAGTCATAATATCCTTTCTCTGTTCTTTGGCTTATTATTATTATTATTGTTATTATTATTAATTTTTTTGTGGTACTGGGAATTGAACCCAGGGGCATTCTACTTCCGAGCTGTATCCCCAGCCCTATTATTATTATTCTTATTCTTATTATTCTTATTATTCTTATTATTCTTATTTTCGGTACTGGGGATTGAACTCAGGGGCATTCTACCTCCGAGCTATACCCCCAGCTGTATTTTTTATTCTTTAGTTTGAAACTGGGTCTCACTAAGTTTCGGAGTGCCTCACTAGGTAGCTGAGGCTGGCCGAGAACCTGGATCCTCCAGTCTCAGCCTCCCAAATGCTGGGATTACAAGCGTACACCACCATACCTGGCTCCCAGCCCTATTTTTTATTCTTTATTTTGAAACAGGGTCTCACTAAGTTGTGAAGTGCCTCACTAAGCAGCTGAGGCCAGCCATGGCTTTGGGCTTATCTCTTCTCATTCTTTTCTATATAAAGTGCTTACCGTAGCTGCTATTCAAGAAAACAAACAAACAAAGAAACAAACAAACAAAAAACAACCTTCATTGTGTTAAAAGTGGATAATTATTTCAGATCCTAGGGAGTTCCTACTTTATTTTGGGAAAGGTTATGTAATTCTCATTGTAGTACTATGACACATATAAGTCACATGGACAATGTTCTTGAGACCACAGAAGAGGGAGTGGTTGCTATTTGGGGGTGAAGACGGGCTTTGAACAGTGGGGTGCTGCAGCTGGCTGCACTGGCTCAGGAGAGCTGGACCTGAGGGTTCTGTTTATTTAACGTCCAATGGTCGTGCTGTGGATTACTTGTAGCTTATTTCCCAAAGGTTCATGTGCTAGAAGTTCGGTCCCCAGTGTCGTGGTATGGAGAGGTGATGAGGCTTTTAAAAGGCGGGGCCTAGAGGGAGACAAGTAGGTCACGGCCTCCTCCTTGGGAGGGCCTACTGCCTG
This sequence comes from Graphiurus murinus, assembly GCA_004027655.1. Lineage (NCBI taxonomy): Eukaryota > Metazoa > Chordata > Mammalia > Rodentia > Gliridae > Graphiurus > Graphiurus murinus. Next base: position 13,026 of record PVLC010022298.1, on the reverse strand, counting down.
TCTCTTGGGCTCATGTTAGGACTTTTGAGACTGGATCAGCCACCTTGAGAGCCGGGTGTTCTAGGTAGACTGAGGCTCCTCAACCTGCATGGCCTGCTGCACAGGGGCCGCTCCCCCTCCCCTGCCAATCCTTTGGTTTCCAAGCCTGGAGGTGCTAAAGTTTCAGAGGTATCTGGTAGACCCAACTCTTGGGCCTTTCCCTGGCTCTTCAGGGGTGGGATCTTGTCTGCCTCCTGCAGGCTTTTAATTTTCTCCTGTCTTCCAGTTCAGCTATGATAAGTCCACGTGCTTCCCGCCTCCCCAAGTTTGGTTGACATCTCTCGTTTCTGTGTTTACTTGCTCCTCTTCTTTTTGCTCTGAGGGCTTGTGACTTAAATCCTTGCAGTGTAATTTTGATGTATTCGTAAGGTCTTAAGGAGGGAGCAGAGAGATAAAACGAGTGAGTTGAGGCATGTTCTTTTTGGTTTAATCTTTTTTATTGTGAAACATAGCAAATGTATAAAAAAGCATAAATATATATAATATAATTCATTAATATAATTATATATAATTAACTGACATAATGAATTATATACTATGATTAGCTAATATAATGCTAAGGCATCACTCCCCATCTCAGTAACATATTTGGGGGAGGGGTTGGAGTGAGATCAGAGGCAGACACACCAAGTGCTGTGTGCATATGAGTTTGTATCACTCTGAACCTCACTGACGCATAATTACACTGCATCACTAAGAGTCTATTCTAAAAATAATAATAGTTTTAAATACAGCTGAAAGCTAGAATACCTGGGAGCAAAACTGGAGAATCGAGTCAACAAACTCCCTAGGGGATTCTGATGGTCAGCCAGCTTAGAGAATCTCCAGTCTAATGTGGATACAGACTGTTTCCCCTGTGGTTAGATTTGGGGTGTTTCACCTGGAAAGTGAATCCAAGACTCTTGGATTGGAAAAAAGCAACACAAAATTGCTGGAGACAATTTTGTGTCACCATGGTGACACAAGTACCGGAGTTCACCTGCTTTGAGGACTTCCTCTGGCGTTCTATCTCTCACACAACTGAAGGTCTCGGGTGCTCTGGACATTTCCCCAGGATGCACATGGAAAGGAAGACTGGGTGTTCTTGTCTTATTTTCCTATCTCTTTCTTTAGAATGCCAGAAAAGGCTGAGACTGGAGGATCCTGGTTCGCGGCCAGCCTCAGTTACCTAGTGAGGCACTCCGCAACTTAGTGAGACTCGGTTTCAAAATAAAGAATAAAAAATAGGGCTGGGGGTGTAGCTCGGAGGTAGAATGCCCCTGAGTTCAATCCCCAGTACCGCAAAAAAAAAAAAAAAAAAAAAAAAAAGAATGCCAGAAATTTCAACTTAATTCCTGAAGGAGGAAAAAAGATAATTGTAGACAAAGCTAGATAACCAATCCCCTTCATGTACCAAATCATTAAAGAGTTCTCTGCTTAAGTACCAAACAAAGATTTATGTGCCCCTAAAATATTCAACTCACTTGACACTTTACATAAGAAGAAGAAAAAAAAACCGTCAGCCTCTCATTTAGTGAGATCTGCTTCATGGCTATTTATAAGTAGAGTAGAATAACAAATCATTAGGACATGTTGGAGAGCATGAATAACTACACTTATTATATTTCATGTGTCAGTCTACTATCTCAGCATTTATAGAGCCCACAGGAGGGCTTTCTTGATATTTCTTCTGAGTTAAAACCAGCTGGTAAAATTTATAGTTTTTCTGGTTCACGGAAAACTATGGCCTTTTAACAGGAAGGGTGTTGGGTTTTTAGTAAGTAAAGAACAAGTGATACTACTAAGAAATATCACTTTTCAGCTTATTTTATACTGGCTCAAATGTCACGGTCTAATTTCCATGTTTCTCCAAGACCTTCTAAAATCACAGAAAAAGAAATTGTATTGGAAAATTAGATGAGCCTTTTAGGATTTCCAAGAGAGGAACAATTTTGCGTTGGATGAAGTTTCTTTTAGATCGTCAGATGGACCCTGCACAGAAGTGCTCCTTAACAAAACATACAACTTAGCCGAGGGAACGCTTACTCAGCAAGATGTGCTGCATGTTACCGGCGTCAAGACTGAATATTTCTTTCATACAATGGTTAATGTGGATTTTTAATTTTTTGTTTTGCTGTACTGGGGATTGAACTCATGGGCATTCTACCTCCGAGCTACGCCCCCAGCCCTATTTTATATTCTTTATTTTGAGATAGGGTCTCACTAAGTTGCAGAGGGCCTCACTAAGTAGCTGCGGTGAAATTTTAATTTTTAACTGGTTCCTTTATCAGTCATGTTGGTAAAGCATTTGCTTCTGTTCTCAAATCAGTGTGAGGAAGGAGATCTTCACTGTAATTTCCAACATTCTGACGTTCCATCACCATATTCATTACATTGCTCCCCTATCCCGTGGAGAAGCAATTTTTTCAGCACTAGCATTCTTTCGAGGAAGGAATAGGGATAGATAGTTTGGGGATATCAGGCTCCATGAGCATGGAGAGGGCAGGCTGGAGAGTGGAGGTCACTGGAGTCTTTTGATATCAGATCTGTTAGTCATCGGGTGGCTAAGAGAACGGGAAAAGAAACTCAGCAAGAGAGAGTGAAGGGGATCTGTGAAGGAACGCTTTTCCTTTAGCCTTTTCTCTACCAAGCACAGGTCTGCAACCACTCACCCCCACCCCAGCCAGCTGCTTGAGAGGCTGTACTCTAATAGCTGGAGGCAACCCCGATCATCCATCAGCGTGGCAGTGCCGGGTTCTCCTGAGGCCGGCTCTGCAGGATGCAGGTCGACTCCAACTCCACAGGGTTGATTCATGACCCAGAGAAATATTTGAAAATATGGGGCTGAGAGAAGTACACCTGGGATGGGAGTCAGGAGTCAAAAACTGTAGTTCCAGTCCTGTCACTTCTGTACAAAGGGGCTTCCTGGATATCTGGACATTATTATTATTATTGTTAAATATATAATATATTATTATTATATATAATTATTATTTTTAAATATATATGTAAATATATTGTGTGTGTTACCAGGGATTGTCTGGAATATATATATATATATATTCCAGACAATCCCTGGTAACACACACAATATATATATATATATATATATATATTCCAGACAATATATATATATATATTCCAGACAATCCCTGGTAACACACACAATATATATATATATATATATATATATATATATATATATATATATATATATATATATATTTTGTGTGTGTTACCTGGGATTGAACCCAGGGACATTCTGCCTCAGAGCTACACCCTCAGCCCTATTTTTATTTTTATTTTGGAACAGGGTCTTACTAGTTGATGAGAGTCTTACTAGTTGAGAGGGTCTTACTACTTGCTGAGGCTGTCCTTGAACCTGTGATCCTCCTGTCTTGGCCTCCCAAGTACTGGGATTACAGGCATGCACCATCATAACCAGCTCTTAAATATACCTTTATTGGTGCATTGTAATCACATGTCACAATGAAGTTCAGAGTGATAGTGGCGTATGTGCACACAAAACTTGGTTAGCTTTCCCCTGGGATCCCAACCCACTCTCTCCATTCCCCAAACATGATACTGACATTGGCATTGATAATTTTGTACATGTGCATAGCATTCTTTGAAGTGTTTCCTTCATCAAGTCTCCCTCCCCCTCACCTTCCTTCCCTAAACCCCCCTCTACTACTCCATTGGGATTCCTCCTCCTTTATGCGAGGTCCCTCTGGTATCCCAATTTCTCCCTAGTTTCCATATATAAGAGAAAACATATGACAATTCACTCCTGTGACTGGATAATCTCTTAGCATAATATTCTGTAGTTCCATCCATTTTCTTGCAAGTGACATAATTTTGGCTGAGTAAAATTCCATTGTGTGTATATACCACAATTTTGTAACCCATTTGTCTGTTGATGGATAGGTAGGCTGTTTCCATAATTTGGCTATTGTGAACTGTGCTGTGATAAACACAGACATGCACGTATTACTATAATATTCTGATATTCTCCTAGAAAGATACCCAGGAGTGGTATGACTGGACCATATGGTGATTCCATTCCCAGTTTTCTAAGGGATCACCACATTGATCTTCACTGAGGGTGCACTAATTTGCAATCCCACTAACAATGTAGAAGAGTTCCTATTTCTCACATCCTGGCCAGAATTTATTATTGTTTGTATTCTTGATGATTGCCATTCTAGATGGGGTTATAGTATAGTTTTGACTTGCATCTCCCTGATTACCAATGATGTTGAACATTTTTCATATACTTATTGGCCATTTGTATTTCTTTTTTTTTTTTTTTCAGTACTGGGGATTGAACTCAGGCATTCCTCCAAGGTATACCCCCAGTCCTATTTTTTATTCTTTATTTTGAAACAGGGTCTCACTAAGTTGTGGAGTGCCTCACTAGGTAGCTGAGGCTGGCCGCGAACCTGGATCCTCTGGTCTCAGCCTCCCAAATGCTGGGATTACAAGCGTGTGCCACCATGCCCGGCTTATGTTGCAAAATCTAATATGAAGAGGCTGTGACTTGAAAATACGATATGAGTTGCAAACTAATCACTGAATTCTTACCTCTTTGGATAAGGGCTCTAAATTTTGTAGGATTGAGCAATTTCCTGATAAAGTCTCCAGATTTCTGTTTCTCAAGATTTCCCGATAGAGTCTCAAGATTTCCGTTTTAGTCCATTTACATTTAATATTATTGTTGTAAATACTATTAGTGTTCCGAGGGCTGGGTTCATCATAAGTGAAACGTTACATTTGTTTCCAGGTTGGTAGCTCAAACTCAATCTGCCCTGAATAAACTGATCTTTAGAAGGTACTTCTTGTGTTCCTTACCATTTAAAGACATGTGTTTGTAACCATCTCTCATGTATCCTTCTCATATGCCCTCTGTGTTCTAGCTCCTGGCCAGTTTCACTTGGTTCTGCCTCTGCAGTATGGTTGTTCAACCTCACTGCCGCTGACTCAATAGCCTCTTCTGTATTTTCTGTCCTTGTCCACACCGCCACTGACATGAGGCAGTCTTTCTTTTTTTTGCAGTACTGAGGATTGAACTCAGGGGCATTCTACCTCCGCGCTACACCCCCAGCCCTATTTTTTATTCTTTATTTTGAAACCGAGTCTCACTAAGTTGCGGAGTGCCTCACTAGGTAGCTGAGGCTGGCCTCGAACCCGGATCCTCCGGTCTCAGCCTCTCGAATGCTGGGATTACAAGGATGAGCTACCACGCCCGGCTATGAGGCAGTCTTTCTAACACATCATTCTGATCATGTCCTTCCCTTGCTCAAAAAGCATAATGGCCAGGCATTATTTATAGAAAGAAATCAATATTTGTAGCGGGACTTTAAAGTTTCCCTTGTTTGGATATGCCAGCTAGTCACACACTTATCTGCTTCCCTGTTTGCTTCTGCCATTGCTGTAGCCCGAATGCATCTCCCCACAACTGCCTTTGTCTGCAAAGTCCCACTCATCCTTCAAGGTCAAGCCCCAAAGTGTCCTCCATCTCGAGCCCTGATCATTTTAATTCCAAGGGATTCTTAATAAGCTTCCGCCAGTCTCTTTAACACCTGAAATCAATGCAAAATTTTTATGTATTTGTGTATTTCTGGTAAGAGCAGCTGTATCTTATATCAGATTTTCAAAAGATTAAAAAAAAAAATTAAGTAACTCCAAATGGTTGAGAACTACCAGACTATATTACAAATTCTTTGAGAGAAAAAAATTATCAATTAAAATTTTAGTACAGCACATAACTAATAAATTTCTCATTGACCAACAGGGTAAAAATTTAATATTACATTTAAAAATAGTTTAATTGAATATTACTTTTAAAAATAGCTTAATTGGAGAATCCTCTACATTTATGTTTAGGGTCACATACTCAATTTTTAAAACATGTCTGTTTTCTAAATATATGGGATGAAGAGGTTAGTTGTATTTATTTTACGAGACAGATTTTTAGCCCCTTTGGCTCAGGCATTGTAAGATCTGAACTTACCTGGGATTTATCAGGTGTACTAGGGTATGATTAGAAACCCGTTTGGTATCTTGAATTACTCTGATGGCCCCTGGATTCAGGGATGGCTTAGGTCAACCTCAAGCGGGCACCTGGGACCTGAGTGGTTCATCCTGTCTTGGTATCCGTGTGTGGCCTGGCTTGACACTGATCTTGCACCTTTACCTTGCCCTCGTCTCCCTTTGGTCACATGTAGATGACATTATTTCTCACGGGCAAGCAGGGGAAGAGGCAGCATCCTCAGCCCCAGGCTGGGCTTCCTCTGCGTCTCTCTCCACCCACTTCCCGAGGACGTTCAGAGGATAACCAGGCCTGAGGACCCTGCATGAGAGCAAGGGGTGGCAGCGCTTTACCTGCTCGTTGATCGGCTTTTTCTTTTCTTTGAAATCAGAGGGGAGAATCCAGGGAGGGCTTGCCAGGGAGGAGAGAGTGATTACAGATGAAGGGGGAAAGCATGGGGAGCCTGAGGGGGACTCACTCGCAGTGTGCATGAAGGGAGAGGGAACCAGAGGCTGATATCGTTGCCTCTGGTATCAGTCAGCACAACTGATTGCAGAAACGGTAGCTCCGTTGAGAAATGCCCTTTTTCTACTTTGTAGAATATTGCTCAATTTGCAGTATTTTCCTATAAAAATTAGGATAAATCTCAGAGCTTATACTTTATTTAGATATAAAATGCATGGATTGAAAAAATGCCCCTTTAGAAAAATGTCTTTTTTTAAAAAAAATAAAGCCGGGTATGGTGGTACATGCTTGTAATCCTAGTACTTGGGAGGCTGAGACAGGAGGATCACAGGTTTGCAGCCAGCCTCAGCTACTTAGTGAGGCCCTCTGCAACTTAGTGAGACCCTGTTTCAAAATAAAGAATTAAGCCAGGCGTGGTGGCGCATGCTTGTAATCCCAGCATTCGGGAGGCTGAGACCGCAGGATCCGGGTTCGAGGCCAGCCTCAGCTACCTAGTGAGGCACTCTGCAACTTAGTGAGACTCGGTTTCAAAATAAAGAATAAAAAACAGGGCTGGGGGTATAGCTCAGAGGTAGAATGCCCCTGAGTTCAATCCCCAATACCACAAAAAAAAAAATAAAATAAAATAAATAAAGAATTAAAAATAGGGCTGGTGGTTTAGCTCAGAGGTAGAATGCCCTTGGGTTCCATCCCTAGTACTGTAAAAACAAAAACAAACAAAGAAAAATCCCCCAAACCCCAAAACCAGAAAAATGCCATGTTTTCTACTTTTTAGAATATTGCTTAATGTGCTATATTTACCTATAACATATTAGAGCAAATATAAGAGTTTATACTCTATTTAGATATAAAATGCATGAGTTGAAAAATGCCTTTTTTGAAAAATGTCTACTTTGTAGAATATTGCTTATTATGCAATACTTACCTATACCAAGTTAAGATAAATCTAAGAGCATATAGTCTATCTAGATATAAAATTTATGTATTATATAATATATTCAAAGGCATACATATAAAATTTAATTTTGACAATAATTATGTGAAGTAGGTAGGAACAATATATATATATATATATATTTCCCCAGGATTCACACATATGTATATATATATGTATATGTGCATATATATACATATTTTTTCCTTCTTTTGGTACTGGGGATTAAACCCAGAGGCATTCTACCTCTAAGCTACACGCCCAGCCCAATTTTTTTTTCTTTTATTTCTGATTTGGAAACAGGGTCTCACTAGGCTGCTGAAGGTCTCGTGAAGTTGCCAAGGCTGGATTTGAGCCTGCAATCCTCCTCTCTCGGCCTCCCAAGTACTGGGATTACAAGCGTGTGCCACCACGCCGGGCTTCCAGGATATATTCAAAAGGATCGGTGACCCACTGAATGGAGGGAGAAACAGAGGGCGAAGTCAATGTCGGCTCTACAGTTTCCAGTCTCCCAGCAGAAGTGGCTGATCTTGGCAATCGGCTAGTTTGCTGGGGTGGGAGTAGGGTAAAAAGACATCAAGAACCTAGATGATAATAGAGATACAGTCTCCCTTGTCTGAGTGATTTACTGTAAATCTTCTTTTGTTAGATCCACAATTACAAAAATGAGAGGTTTTTTTGTTTTCAATTTAATATTTGATGCATTTACTGTATTCTTGTGAATGTTCCCGGAGGTCTAGCAAACATCCTAAACTGAATGTATTGGCACATATTAGACCATCACCCCTCCCCAGGAGGGATTTAAACTCAGTAGCTGTGAGGGGAGTGACAGCAAGCTTGAAACTCGGGGTTTCTTGCTTAGAGAACAGGATGGGACAGGACACCGTTCACAGTTCCGCTCTGAAGGATGGACCTGTTCTTGGACCACACACATCCTGATTCGTGTGTGTAGCGCAGATACTGTTTTCACATGTTCACTGGCCTTGTGGTGGGACTCTTGTGAATCCTGTGTGCGCAGGGGGCACAGGGTTAAGTTGGAGTTGGGCGGGACCCTTGGGTATATTTTGCGGCCATAGACAAAGCAGTACGAGGCGTTTCCTTCTGTTCTGTTTCCAGGGTCTTTCTGGGAAATCAGACCATGAAGTTTGCCCCAGGAAATTGTTTCTTTGTGGCTAAGACCAGTGTTTACACATTCTCATTGAGGGAATCTTTAATAAGCTGTTCCATTTGCACACAAATTGCCTTGAGAAGGTATTTTTACCCTCTTTTAGAAAACCTTGGCATTATAAGAATGTATTAAAACACTGGTCCATTGTGAGAGGGTTGCCCAGGGCTGCAGGTTTGAGGTTTCCTTTTAAAAATCTTGTACATATAAGCGTCTAAAATGACTTAATCCTGTAGATTTCGTGTCTTTCCTTCATTGGAGGGAGGATACTTTTTTATCTCTGGAGGAAAAAAAAAAAAGAGTAGCAAAATGTTTCAAAACTTCTGTTTTATTTTATTTATTATTTTTATCTTAAAACAAGTTATAGGGGAAATGTAGAAGATAATTTTCCCAACTAGGAAAACCATGATCTTGACCCAGAAAGGTTAAAAACTATGTCAAGGAGATAGGTCAGTTGTTTAGCTGAAATTAGGTCTTCTGGCTACTTTAATTTCTTTCCATAAGGAATTTAAACACATTTGATCTAGTAGAGGTTTAACACCAAATTGAAAAGCCCCAATGACATTCCAACAGACTTGGGATGGTGGTGAAAGACGAGGTTGAAACTCCTCTTTGTGTTTGAAGCAGGAATATGGTATTACCTTCTCATGGGAGAAGCTTTGAACGCCATGGCTGCCATGACTTTATTTTTGCTTCTTCCTTGCCCCCAGTAATTGTCTTGTAATATAGCTGCTTTTCTCACATTTCCCATCCCATACTATTTTATAGCCTGTATTAGGCTGTTTTCCATTGCTATAACAAAATACCTGAGGCTGGGTACTTTTTAAAAAGAGGTGTGTCTAGCTCCCAGGGTTGGAGACTGAAATTCCAAGCAGCATGCTGCTGGCTCTTGCTAGGGCTCCTTGGCCGAGTCACACGGTGACAGATGACATCGTTATGGGAGTGCATGTAGAATGGAGAGATCACCTGGCAAGACAGGAAGCCAGAGAGATGGGGGAGGGGCCAGTCTTGCTTTTTTATAGCCACCTTCTTCCAAGAACTAATGAGGGTCCCCTGATAATGATCTGAATCTCTTCCAAGGGCAGCTGCTTTGACCTGACCTCCTACTAAACCCCACCTCTTAAAGGTCCTACCGCCTCCCAACATCACCCCATTGGGAACCACATTTCCAACCTGTGAACCCTTGGTGATGGACCTCATCCAAATCATGGCATGCCCTCTGTAATACTTAACTTGAGATCTGCCAAGTGTGTAGTTCTCATAGGCTTATAGGGAAAAGATAAAGAAAAAGACACACACAGAGCTTTCCTCCCTGGACTGCTGTATGGTAGGAGAGTATAGCATGGAAGAGGAATGAAGAAGATATTAGACTAACACTTATCAATATAAAGTTGGGAAAAGTTCCTTTTCCGAGTCTGGCTTGGACTAGGACATTTCCTCTTCTTCCTTATTTGGTGGTGACTTATTTGGTCTGTGATATTTCCTAATTCTTTGCTGTTTCAAAGTTACTTCAGACTAAATCTACACAGCTATAGGGAAGAGGTCCTGTTGGGACTAATATATGTGCTGGGATATATATATATATATATATATATATATATATATATATATATATATGATATATATATATGTGTGTGTGTGTGTGTGTGTGTGTGTGTGTGTGTATTTATTTATTTTTGTGGCACTAGGGATTGAACCCAGAGGCATTCTACCTTTGAGCTACACCCCCAGCCCGGTTTTATTTCTTATTTGGAAGTAGGATCTCACTAGGTTGATGAGAGTCTTACTACTTGCTGAGGCTGTCCTTGAACCTTTGATCCTCCTGTCTCAGCCTCCCAAGTACTAGGATATTAAGAGACTAGTTAGTGTGCACCATAGCTCCTGGCTTATGTGAGTATATATTGATTATCGTGGTTAATGATAATTCTAGTGCTAACTATGAGTATATATTGATCATCGTATTAATTAAGATAATACTGGTGCTAACGATTTTCTCATCCTATTTTCTTGTCATCCGAAAGATTTGCAAGAGTTCATTGAGGACTCAGGGTCAGGGTCTATGCAGTTAGTTTTTCCCTTTTATTGGCATCTGCAGCAAGAAAGCAATGAGGATGTGAACTACCTGTTATCTGTTTACCTGGGACCTGAGGAAGTCTGAGGTTGTCATTTACATCCCAGCTGTGGCTTGACTGTGCCCTCCAAAGTTTGTGTGTTGGAAACTTCATCCTCAATGCCATCTTGCTGAGGGTGATAAGATGCAGCGAGTTCCTCTCCGGATGCCAGCCCTTGACCTTGGACTTCCCAGCCTTCACAGCTCCACTCTTTGTTTTTTCGGTACTGGGGATTGAACTCAGGGGCATTCTACCTCCGAGCTACACCCCCAGCCCTATTTTTTATTCTTTATTTTGAAACCGAGTCTCACTAAGTTGCAGAGTGCCTCACTAGGTAGCTGAGGCTGGCCTCAAACCCAGATCCTCTGGTCTCAGCCTCCCAAATGCTGGGATTACAAGCGTGCGCCACCACGCCCGGCTCAACTCCACTCTTTGTAAACCGCCCAGGCTCTGTTTCTGTTATAGCAGCACACCACGGACTAAGACAATCCTCGACTCTTATTTCTGGATTTCCCGATAGAAATGAGCATTTCCCAACCTCTCTCTCCTTCACTGTTGTCAAATGAAAGTTTGACAAGCCCTGTCTTCCTCCTCCCTGGCCGGGCATGGTTTGATGTCCCATGAGTACACTGGACACGAGTGGAGATTTCTAGTCTCTTAATTTCCCATTACTCATAAAATTCTTTCCCTGTGCTGTGCTGTGAGGCAGAGCCCATAGTCTATTGACTCTCCCTTGGATTTTAATTCTCTCTCAGTGTTTCTTCTTTCTTTCCTTTTTTCCTCCTTATCTTCCTTCATTAATTATTGATTACGCACACACATACGGCCTCGACATCTAAGACAGTTGAGCACCAACCCCAAACGTATGCACTTATTTGCATTTTAAACCAACAAGTAGAGATTAAAAAGGAAAAGACGAAACTCAAAAAATAGTTTTGATACCATAGGTATGTATTTTACCAAAACACAAGAGTAACACAGCCCAAGGAATATTCCTTGGTATCTCACCGAGTTCCAGAAAGAGCCTGGGTTGGGTTGCATCATGCCGTGGCTAATGAAAATGTTACTTAAGGTAGGCTCCCCACCTCGCTGAAAGAATTCCCATCAAGCTGCATGGCAGTTTTATGTAAGGGGAGACTCTGAAACACAACTACAGTTCTTCTATATGCAAGAGGCTAACGCCCTTGCAGGAAAGACTTTTTAATCGTCCTGTGTTTGAAAAAACATAAAATGAGGTGCTGACTGGCATTGAAATGACAGTAAGCCTGTTTAATATTAAGATTATGACGCATTCCAGGCCCTCGTTGCTGGGCACCTCTCCTCGCTCCCGTCTGAGCATAATGACGCATTGTCAGCCTTTGCTGAGGCACAAAAGGGTTATTAGACGTGGGAGTCCATCTGCTGCCCCTGCAGAGGAAATAGTTGAATGAATACGGCCTGCCCTTTCCCTCGGTTTCTTGCCACCGTAATTACAGCTCGTCTGGGGTGCGTGAGCGCTCGATGCCCTTGTGAAGGACGTTTCGCAGGACTGGGAGAGAGCGAAATGAAAGCTCGGGTCAGGGGATGGAGGCTGAGTTTGCAAGGAGAGCTTGGGGGACGCTGCCATTTGACGAGTCATGCAAGCCATCGACCAACAGCACGGGCTGCCCACAATCCTTGTCGCCTCAATAGCAAGGCTGGCCAGACTCTTTTCATGGAAACCTTCAATTCAACCCCGGTCCTGGTTTTTGTTTTTAAATATTTGTGTGTGTGTGTGTGTGTGTGTGTGTGTGTGTGTGTGTGTGTGTGTGTTTGAGATTGTTATGTCAGAATACACGTGTTTGTGATGGTAGAAATGGTAGAAATGAACCATATTGCCTTTCATTTTTTTTTTTAATTAGTGCATTGTAATCATACATCTTTATTAGGTATAAGCTGATAAAGGCATACATGCACGTATTTCTCATTTAACCCTTCCCCAATTCCTGCCCCATTCCCTCTCCCCTCCCTCCTTTTCAAGTTCAGTTTAGTGATTGACTTTGATATGTTTGTGAAAATACATCATGTGCATTAGGGTGTTTCCCCCCCCACCCCTCATCACCTTCAGTTAAGTCACCGTCTTTGCTCATCTAAGGTTTCTCCTTCTTTGTCTAGAGTCCCTCTTATGTCCCATTTTCTCCCTAGCTTCCACATATTAGGGAGAGGATACGATTTTTTACTTTTTGCAACTGACTAATCTCACTTAGCATAATGTTTTCCAGTTCCATGCATTTCCCTGCAAATGACATGATTTTGATCTTCTTTTTTTTTTTTTTTTTTTTTT
>PVLC010022297.1:0-26757 GCA_004027655.1 Graphiurus murinus | reverse complement strand
ATTTTAATGATATTATATGTTTGTCTTTTTCTGCTTTCAGAGGAACTATGTTCAACTGTAAACCTTTTCTTATAAATGTAGCTAAACCTTCCTAATCCCTGACCTCCGAGTCTTGGCTTTAACAGACACATGATCTGAGCCCTAAAATATAGACACCAATTTATCAGCAGCTGTGCAAGCACATGACAAAAGTATAGGTCGACTTCTTGATTTCTCATCGGTAGGTACCCAAGAACTCTTCCCTGGATCCCTCCCAGCTAACTACTCATGTTAGGATCTGTAACTAATAAACTCTTTCCTAATTTAGGAATTAATTGTGATTAGTTGGGGGACTAACAATAGAAACTCAATTACTAATTGGCTTCAATGTAATGGTAGAATTCATTGTTTCACTTAAGTGAAAAGTCTAGTAAGCAATCAGGAATGTTTAGATCTAGGTGCTCAATGTCATCTTATCCTTTCTTTGCAAAATGTTGACTGTACTCTCAAGAAAGCACTCCCAATCCAGGGGTTTCACATTCCAGTTTACATCTTCTGAGTTCAGCCAACTCTCTGAATGGTTGCAACACATTGTATGGAGTGGTGGGAACCTTACTAGTATCCCACACATAGTCACAAGCCTCTTTCATGTATCAGGCGCTAGTCTGGGCATTGTATTATAAATCTGATGAAGATATGGTTCATACCCTGGAATGACTCCATGGAGGTAAGAAATATACCTAAATAAATATACTTAAATATAAAGTATATATATATTTATATTATATAAATATATTTATATTATATAAATATAATTATATATAATCATTTATATTATAAAAATATAATTATATTAAATTATATAAAATATTTATATTATATAAATATAATACATTATATTTATACTTAAATATAAAGTATATATAAGTATACTTAAATATAAAAATAAATATACTTAAATACAAATATTAAGTATACTTAAATATACTTAAATAAATATACTTAAATAAATACATCACAATGTACTGTGCAAATGCCTACAACAAAAGACATAGTTGTGTTTTGAGATTCTACGAAGTACTCAGGACTGGGTTTTTTTGTTCTTCCCACATTTTCTTACTTAAATTTCAGAGCAACCCCAAGAGGCAGGCGCTCTTCCCTGAAGACATTGAGGTTTGGAGAGATGAAGACTTTGGCCATTTAGCTAGTGAGTATCAGAAGCCCTCGGGAATTCTATTTGGGCATACTGTTTTTGTCAGTAATTTGGAATACTATGAAACTGTCACCCTTCCTTAAGTATTTAGAATAATTTGTTTCATTTTCTCCATCCCTGAGAGCTTATCTGTCATGAAATCCAGCCAATTCTGCCATTGCCATGTTCCTCAGATCTTCACTTAATACATCTTTCTACACATTGTTCAGACCTTCAGCATCTTGTACCTAGATTACCAGGGTCCTTGTAACTGGTCATATCCTTGCTTCCAATCTCTCCTATTCATCCTGCTACTGGTAAATTTTGAGGTAGGTAGAATTTGTACACCATACAATATTGTCTTGATCATTCACTTAATAAGTATTTATTCTAGGCCAATCATGTTGGATGCTGGTTAAAACCTCAAGTCAAATACAATCCTTTCTGGGGGTTTCATTGGTGTTTAGGAAAGGCAATCATATATATTATTTATTATAATAAAATGTACATCAGCAATCCCTATCTCCACAAACCTCAGTGCTTTCTCACTGTTACCTTTTAAGTATTGACAATTTTTAGTGTTAGCTTCCTCAAATGTGCCACACATTCAAACTACATATTATCCTTCATGAATCATCCATTTCAATCAACTGGTCTACTTGGTGCTTGGACAAGGCTCTGTCTCTGTCCTTCTCCACATCTTGTTCCCATTGCTTCCAGATTCTCTCCATCCCTGGCAATTCTAGTTGACTATAATCTTTCCTGTAAACTCTGAGATCATTTCTCACTGTTGCTTGATATAACTTACTCTATGTCATTTGGCACTTGTGACCATCTCTGAACTCTGATCACCATAAATATTTGAATATACTTTTTTTGGTGCAGTGTAATTATACATCATTGTGAGGTTCAGAGTGATAGAAACATACATGCATGTAACACTTGGTGTGTTTCCCTTGGGATCCCATCCTACTCTCTTCCCCTCTCCATACATAGTATTGAGATTTGTATTAATAACTTTGCATATATACACATAACATTATTATTATTATTATTGTTGTTGTTGTTATTATTATTATTATTATTATTATTATTATTATTATTTTGCAGTACTGGGGATTAACCCAGAGGCATTCTACTCCAGGCTATGCCCCTGGTCCTATTTTTTTTATTCTTTATTTTGAAACAGGGTCTCACTAAGTTGTGGAAGGCCTCACTAAGTAGCTAAAGCTGGCCATGAACCCAGGTCCTCCTGTCTCAGCCTCTCAAATGCTGGGATTACAAGTGTGCAACACCATGCCTGGCTACATAGCATTGTTTGAACTGTTTAATTCATCTAGTCTCCTTACCTTCTTCCTCCAAACCCCCTCAACCATCCTACTGACATCTTTCTTCATTTATTTGAAGTTTCTTTTGTATTTCAATTTCTTTCTGGCTTCCACATATGAGAGAAAACATGCAGCCCTTCACTTTCTAAGACTGGCTGATCCCACTTAGCATAATATTCTCTAGTTCCATCCATTTTGCTGCAAATGACATAATTTTGTCCATCTTTGTGGCTGAGTAAAATTCCCTTGTGCGTATATACCACAGTTTTGTAATCAGGCTGTGTGTTTTATTGCATCACCAATATTTATCAAATAACTATTGATAAAGAACCCAAAAGTGCTCTAATTCTTGGTAGACATAAGCTTTTATGTAGAGTAGGTATAGAGTGGTTCAGCTAAGAGGAAAGTAAATGAGGATTAAAATAAACACAGATGAAAAATTGCTTCTCAGTCATTTCCCCCTTGCTTTGCTATATTTTCTGGTGAGGGTAAAAGCTTCCCCCCTCATGGTGAGAGGGACAAGAAGCTTGATCCTTTAGCCAATTACTGAAGGTCAAGTACCAAAGTCAATCTCCCTGGCTCCTTTGGGGTTTGAGGCATCCCTTAACTGAAACAGTGAAATGTTTTTCATAATTCATTCATTTAATTTCCTTCATGGAGAAATATTAATAAAATCAGTCATTTAAAATTATTAATTTCATGTAGTATTTGAAGATTACATAGTTTTGATAATATCTTTATTAACATGATGATCCTTATGGAAAACTTTTTTTCTGAGTGAAGATTACATCCTTTAGATGCTTATTTTATGTTGAGGGGAACTTGTGATTAGTGTTGATACTCTCCCGTGGTTTTCTGTGATTTTTCTCTGGGTTAAAGCACTTAAGTAGCTGATAAAATATCATTTGTTTCTATGCTATGCTTGTAGATGACATTTTGGCTGGCTTCAGGGCTGAATTATTTTCCCTGAAATGATTTTTCAAAAAAGATCAGCAATTTGCTGATAACTTTTCTTATAAATGACTGGCACAGTCAACACCTAATAGCAAACAGATTATGCAATGTGGTAAGAGGAATGTGAGTTAATGATACTTCTTATGAGAGAACTCAAGACCATTTCTCTGTTTGGGGGGCTTCGATGGCTAATGATTGAAATTTTCTGTGGTATTAGGAATTGAACCCAGAGGCATTCTACCTCCAAGTGACAACCCCAGCCTTTTTTTGTTTTGTTTTGAAATAGGGTCTTATTCGGTTGCTGAGAGTCTATGTTGCTGAGGCCATCCTTGAACCTGTGACCTCTCAAGTACTGGGATTACAGGCATGTACCACTATGCCTGGCTCCTTTTTTTTTTTTTTTCAGGTATGATTTTCAAAAATAAATAATAATAAGAAGCTGTTAGATTTGTTTTCTTTTTTTTTTTTTTTCGGTACTGGGGATTGAACTCAGGGGCATTCTACCTCCGAGCTATACCCCCAGTCCTATTTTTTATTCTTTATTTTGAAACCGGGTCTCACTAAGTTGTGGAGTGCCTCACTAGGTAGCTGAGGCTGGCCTTGAACCCGGATCCTCCAGTCTCAGCCTCCTGAATGCTGGGATTACAAGCATGCGCCACCACGCCCGGCTGATTTGTTTTCTTTCAAACAGATTTAATTGCTTCAATTTCTGGAACTTACTCCTTGAAGAGAGTAGCACTGCATTTGATAATATTTTACTTATTTGGCTCTAGAATATTTGTTCAGCTGAGAAATGAAAATGGGTCTTAGTATAGAACATGGAGTGATTTGTTCTTAATGGCATTAAAATGGTTTCTGGCCTAAGGAAGTATTAGGTCTGGGTCCTGTAAAAGTTGATGCTTACTCTGGCACATGGACACAATAAACCAGCCCAATTTCCACATGAAGAACTTCCTATGGCTTAATCCCCCTCCCAACATATTAGTTTTATGAAAATAAGAAAGGAAAATTTTACAAGGGTATAAACACTATTCTGAATTAGGAAGCTAATCCCTATCCCAATTTTTGTGTGTGTGTGTGTGTGTGTGTATGTGAAAGTTGTTTTAGTTTACAAGCAGTGTGCCTAGGTGTAGTGGTGCTCACCTGTAATCCCAGTACTTGGGAGGCTGGGACAGGAGAATAATGGATTCGAGGCTAGCCTCAGCAATTTAGTAAGACTCTCAGCATCTTAGTGAGATTCTCAGAAACATAGTGAGACTCTGTTTCAAAATAAGCTGGGGGTGTAGCTTGGAGATAGAATGTCCCTGGGTTCAATCTCTAGTACCACAGACATCAATGTGCTCTAGTGTAAAAAGGAACACATCAGTGTTATGTCTTTAGCTAAATAGAAAATCTTTTATTTAAATGACTGGAATTTAAATCCAGCATTACAAATCTGATTTTCTGACATTTGGGTGGGTGGGGGGAATTTCCTGACATTTGTCTGGTGTTTTCGTTTTAGGAATAAAGGTGAACTCTGTAGGGAGTCCAACAATTACTCTCTTTTAAAAACCAAACTGAGCAAGAGGAACAAATTGCTGCTCTATTTACATTTTGGTCTTCCTGTGGTGGTGGCATCCCCCTTGACCCTATTTTTCTTTTTTGCTCTGTGTTTGACTCCAACCGAGATCAAAATACAATTTTATGGACTTATAGTTTGGCAATATGCTGGCAAATGGGAAAACAAGCAACATAAAGCAAATTTCTGCCACGGTGCTTTTAATATTGAGACAGATTTTTATCTAACAGAGCCAACAGAATGGAACATGAGAGTACCAGCAGCTCGGGGCTGTAAACACAGCTTACTGATGATATATCCCTAGGGGGACAGATCATACAGTTTCTATATTATTCAGCTTGTCACTCTACTGGCACAAAACTGATTTTTCCCTCAGAAAATGTCTCTTTCCTGAAACTCCAGCTGTCCTTCACTCATAAAGCAGTGCTTTAATAAGGTGATTGTTTACTACAAAACAATGATAGTGCTAATAATGAATCACTAACAGCATAGCACATTCCTTACCATGGATGGTCTACTTGATGCCAAACAGCTGGAGGGAAAGTGAGGGAAAATGCAATCAAGCGTTTACACATCATTGCTGGATGTTTCCAAACACAAGCGTCCAGATGTTTAGCGTTGCGGAAGTAACATGTTTGATTGCCTGCTTTTTTCATATTTTATCCAGGTCTTTTGATATTCTGTAGACGGAGTCTTGGATTATTCTTCATAGTCAGTATCTTGAATGTTTTTCTGATCATAATTGGCAACAGCAATGCTGAAGATTAGCAGAAGCCAGGCCTGCCAGGGATAACATGGAATAAGGCAGGAGAAAGGACTTGGACTGTGGTTGAATGGGTCCCTCTCCTGGCTGATGTATATGGAAGCATGCAGTTGTTAAATGCACCAGCTGAAGCTGAAGCAGTTTCAGTTTTCAGTTAGAGGATATGTAAGAATTATGATACCAAATAGAGGGATCTAACTTTCCCTGAGATTCAGAGGCTCAGTAACTAAGACCTTCCTAGAAATATTCAGCTTTAAGGAAAAAGAAAAAAAAAAAAAACAATCTTGCATGTCATTGTATATACTGGCTTAAAAAGAATTTGGTCTTCCTAATGCTGAAGTAAAGCTGCTTCCTTTTGCAGATCGATGTACTTTATCAGGCAAAAAATAAGTCTAGAATGAGTGAAATTCTAGACTTTTTTTCTCCCTCTTTTTTTAGGATCTCAGAGTACCTTACAAAAATTAACTCACATATCAGTTATTGGAACTTAGAATTAGAGTCATTGCCAAATGCTCCACTGAATTAAAACCCTCCACGATTAATGATCTCATCAAAGGTGGCTCAGTTTCAGAACTGGATTTGTAGGTTCTGGTGCCAAAACAAATGCCAATTCCTTACTAAGAGTAAAAGGAAAAAATAGTCATTTGCTGACATGTCCCTGCAGGAATCAATAATATTACAGATTGTGGAGGAGCTGAGAAAAGCTCAGGCATATTAATAACTCAGCCTGATCACTGATTCAAGATGACTGGTTAAAGAGCTCTCCACACCGATGACAACTTCATGGCGCGAGGAACAATGTCATCATTAACATGTGCAACTGTTTAACATTTAGAACACTTCACACATAAAGAGAACTTAACACAGGACTATTTATTGTGCTTCAGACAGATGGTTTAATGTTTCTTTAGCCTTCAGCCCATCAGGTCACCCGTGGTTTTCTTCAGCCAAGGGCTTTTTAAAAAATAATTGGTCGACAGCAATTTTCTAACGAGTCTGATGCAATATATTTTCCTAAATCTTTCTCTTACCCTTAACTATCCCTCACAGTGGTTTGTGGCTGACAAACCTTCCTGACATGGATTCCTCACACATAAGTAATTACTGACATAAAAGGAGATGAAGGAGCTGCGATCTCGTCATTAATGGTGTCTCTGTTATAGAAAGGCTATTCAGAAATGATTACTTTGGAATACAGTTCTTCCCTGATTAGACATGGCCTCACTCTGGAGAAACTGCTGCCCCAGAAGCCTTGGATACAGGCGATGGCAACCCAACCTAGATGGACAGCTCTGGGTGGAAGAATGCACTGCACTGAGCATGTATGTTCATTTCAAACAGTAAAGGAAAAGAGCAGCCGTGTCTTTGAGGGAGAGGTAAGCATGCTTAGGAGCAAATAAAGAGGCTGGGAATCCCCTGATCTTATTATGGAAAAGCAAGCAGGATGTATTTGTATAGTGGAAATATCTATAGGGCTCTTAACCATCCCCTGCACTGCCCCACCCACTGTTCAGATCTCCAGGCCCTTCTGAGAGCTCCTTTAGGGGAGCAGCGTGACCTAGAAGTAGGAGACTCCTGGGATTGGCCTAAATGGATGTGTATTTGTGTATTCTTCTCTATGTACCTCCTTTGCCTTCTCCCATCACTGTGGGGTTCTAAAGAGGCATGCTCAGGCCTGGGGCAGAGAAAAGCAATTACAAAGCAGAGAGGGTTTACTGGTGAGATGTGTTTAAGAGGGCAATCGTCTCCTGACTGCGCACTTCCAGTTGGGAGGCCTCCAGAGGACTGGAGTCTGAGTACAGAGCCTGCCACTGGCTTTTTTCTTGGAGGAACAGAGATGTCTTCCTAGAGGCTCAGATCTCCTGGTAACACATTAAAAGGGGTCAGACTGGAGTCCATGCTGCTTCTATGGCTGCTGCTTGTGTCAGGGTCTTGTACCAAAATTTTCCTCACGTATAAGGAAGAAGCCCCCAGCATCATTGTAGGAGTTCTGTCTGACCATGTCTAGTTTCATTCTCAGCGCAAGGTGCCAAGCCAGTTCCATCTGATGAAGCAATTCAACAGCTCTCTGCTCCAGGTGCTTGAGGGCGACAAAACGCAGGCCTGGACAGTGCGCAGCTGTGCGGCCAGGCCCCATAGTGTGCTAGCCTTCCACGTGGTCAGCTTCTCACAGGAGCCGTTCTGGCTCATGCACCTGCTGAGCTTCCCCCAGGCCTAGACCTCGGGGGAGGTGTTGGAGGGCCCGGCGGTGGGCACTCGCATCCCCCTGGAGGTGACCGTGGACAAGGACACGGTGCCAACGGGCTGCAGAGGGTGCGCCTAGCCGAGACACACAACCCGTTCCACGTGGATCTGCAGACGCGCACGCGCACGGACAGCGCCCAGTGCGCCGACTTGGTGTTGCAGGAGCTGGACCACGAGAACCAGGCCGCTTACAGCCTGAGTTAGTGGCCTAGTTTGGCGGTCTTCCGCCACGTTCTGCCACTGCCTCACTGAGCAGAAACCTAGGACATGCTGGACCCCTAGGACCACAACCCATCTTTCCCTCAGGGCTCAGTGGACGAGGTGGAAATGGCCGAGGGCGCTCCCGTGGGCTCGCTGCTGCTGGATCTGGACGCAGCTGACAGGGACGAGGGCCCCAAAGGCGACGTGGTGTTCCCGTTTGGCGCTCGTATTCCGCCTCTTCCTGCTCGACCCGCGCTCGGGTCTTCTCACCCTGGCGGGGCCGGTGGACTACCAGCGCCAAGACACCTACAAGCTAGACGAGCGGGCGCAGGACTGACTCCCTGGGCCCCGATCCTCCACTTGCAAGGTTATCATGCGCATCCGCGTCGTCAATGACAATGCTCCCGAAATCTCTATCACCTTTCTGGCTTTCCCAGGTCAGCCAGAGTCCTTGCCCTTCGCCGCAGCCGCCACTGCGCTCGGAGAAGCATGCATGACCTTGTCATCAGACATCCGAGGCCGGCGCCACCTCGCTGGTGCCTGAGGGGGCAGCGCGCGCGAGCCTGGTGGCGCTGGTCAGCACCTCGGACAGGGACTCGGGCGCCAATGGGCAGGTGCGCTGCGCCCTCTACCGGCAGGAGCACTTTCGGCTCCAGCCGGCCTACGCCGGCAGCTACCTGGTGGTGACCGCAGCTTCTCTAGACAACTTGACCCTGGTGGCGGAGGACCGCGGCACGCCTCCGCCGCGCACCGTGAGACCCCACACCGTGCACGTGAGCAACGAGAATGACAACGCGCCGCTCTTCACGCGGCCAGTCTACGAGGTGTTCGGTGCGCGAGGACAGTAGCCTCTACTCTGGGCCTTTGGGCTACCTAGTGACGAGAATCTAACTCTGAGCCGACTTACAGTCCGCAGTGACGTCGGTCTCCGAGGGCTAGCTCTGCTCCTGGTGAGCTGTCCCCGCAGCCCGCTGGCCTGCTGAGGGCAGTCCTCCATCGAGGTGCAGGGCAGAGGATGGCCTATGGGATCACGCACCGCCACACTGCTTCGAGTACCCGCGGACTCAGCGCCACCTGGTGGAAAAAATGGGTTGGTGCCGCCGCCGCCGCCGCCGCCGCCGCCGCCGCCGCCGCCGCCGCGCGGAAAGGTGGAAAAGTACCCGCAGCACAGGGGGGAGCTGGGAGGCCGCCTGACCTCTCCTTTGTATTGGCCGGCGGCTGCGGCCTTCTACTAGTGGCCATTGTCGCTGTCACTTGTTCCTTCCAGGGCGAGGCTAGGATATGGAGGAGGAAGCCTTGTTAGCGCTTTCCAAGTGGGTATCAGGCAAGGAGAGGCCAAGTTGGCCCAAATCTCAGAGCCTTCGGAGCTGGGTCTGGAAGCTTCAACTCGAGGTCCTTCGTGGATTCACTGCCGCTTTCCATTTCTGCAGAGGTCCAGGAGGTCGAGTGTGTGGAAACAACCCTGTGTGGAGACAGTGCAGTGTCTCTGTGTTCCTTGCTGGGGAGAGGACAGGGTCCCAAGTACCCAGTAGATCATCTTGATCTCATTAATGTCTAATAGATTTTCATGCTGGGACCATACGAAAATTCAGTGCCCAGCCAGGTGGTGGCGCACGCACGCCTGTAAAATCCCAGCACTTGGGAGGCTGAGGCAGGAGGTGTGCTCTCTCAGCAATTCAGCGAGGCTCTGAGTAACCCTGTTTCAAAATAAAAATAAAATAGGGCTGGGGGTGAGGCTTGGAGGTAGAACATCCCTGGGTTCAATCCCCAGTACCGAAAAGAAAGAAATCAATGCCTGATCATTTTAGAAGTTTTTTTTTTTTTCTCCCCCAAGAGAAAGAGTCCTCCCTGACAGGTATGGTGGTGCATGCTTGTGATCCCAATACTTGGGAAGTTAAAACGGGAGGATCGCAGATGGGGGCCAGCCTCAGCAACTTCATGAGGCCCTCTTTCAAAATAAGATAATAAAATAGGGCTGGGAGTATAGCTCGGAGGTAGAATGCCCCTGGGTTCCATCCCCAGTACCACCTTCCCCCCCCAAAAAGTGCTCCCCAGATGAGGCCAGAGGAGGCCTGACAGTCGTGTGTTTCTTTTTTTTCATTTTTTTTTCCAGTCGTGTGTTTCTGCAGGCCCATGACTGTTTCTGCTTTTCTTGTTTTTACCCATGCTGACTTCCTTTGGGTTCAATTTGAATATGGTCCTCTTTTAGGGTGAATGCTGCATTCCAGAAGCACTCCACATGAGAGATGCAGTGCCTGCTTTGTCAGTTTCAATATCTAACTGTGTTATATTATTAACTGCTGCTCTCCTCTCTTTTTAAATAGGGCTCAATCTCAGTTCTTTTTCATTCCCCATCTCTTAACGGGGAGGATAAATCTGTTGCAAGTTTAAGGTAATTTCAGAATATTTATAGTTATCTCTAAGTGATGGGTTTGCCATCTTGTGCATTTTTTATGGATAACAAAGTAATTCTTTCCTTCTCACTTCTGGACACATCTGAGTCCAGGTGTGAAGGATGGAGGAAAAGGAGACAGCTGATTGAAAGACAGCTTTTCTGATATCAGTAGAGAGGGCTTCAGGAAAGCGTACTATCAAATGATTGCAAAGCAAGGAGGTAAGTTCCAACCTGTGACTTTGAACCCTTTCCTCCCTCAAAAGCATCAGCATACTTATATGTCTGACTGAATTAAAAAACTAAACAAGTGGCCCCATGTATACATTCATAGAGGGCAGTGTCTCTGTCACTTCAGGCTATTATAATAAAACACACTAGACTGGATAGATTAAGCAATAAATACCTATTTTTCATAAGAGATAAACTTTCATATAGGCCAGAATTTCATTTGCTGGGAAAATATGAACCTGTGACTTTGTTTGGCCTTACTTTGTTTGGAGAAAGCTACTGCTGTGCTATTTTGAGGTTTTGTTTCCTATAAACACATGTTCTGTAATGGTGTCTAGGTCTGGGGTGGAGGTTTGTGAGGAACAGGCATAGTTAGGCATAGTCTTTTATGAGAAGTCTTTGTGTTCATTTGCATGAAGGTACAGATTCTTCTCTATGTAAGAACTGGCCTTGATCCTCTTATATCACAGATCAGATCCCATTTCTCAACTCTCCAAAGTCTTCTCATTTAAAATGAAATCCAAAATCTGTATTGTGGTGGTGTCCCAGTTACGACTGCTGGACAATAATCTAGCCCAACACATAATGGCTTAAAATGTTCATCTTGTTATTTTCATGGGTCTAGAGGGTCAATTTGGATAAGACTCAGCAGAGATGGCTTGTCTCTATACTCCAAAGTGTTTGGACCTTAGCTGGGAAGATTTGATGGCCGGGGGCTAAAGACATCTGAAGGCTTATTTAGTTACAAGTCCGGCCATGTGAGAAGGGATGACTCAGTCTAGGATAGCTGACTCGGGAAATTGGAGGGAGTCTGCATGTTCCCTTTACCTGTGGTATCACTTCCTTACAACACAGGAAAAGTCACATGGCAGCTCAGGGCAGCAAATGTGAATGATCCATCCAGTAAGGCAGAAGTCACACATTCTCTTATGACCAGTATTCTGAAATGGCATTCTCATTTCTATTGTACATTAGTGATTGGAGCATTCTTCAGCCCATGCAGGTTTAGGGGGAGGGGACAAAGATCCTACTTTTCCATCTAAAACTTTTCAAAGAATTTTGAGGACCTTGCTTGTAAATTGGGCACATCTATGATCTAAAAAGTTCTATGCTATCTGCCCCCACATGCCTCTCCCTCCCAATTTCTTAGCATTCTTTCCCTTGATAATTTAGGTCAAGTTATTGATCTAAATAATTATTCTTGTTTGTTGAAGACATCAAGCATATCTCCATCTCAGACCTTAGGGTGTTGCTGTTCTCTCACCTGGTAAACTCCTCTACGTATCCACATTGTTTGCTTCCTGTCTTTGTCTAGACCTTTGTTGAACTGTCCATCTACTCAAAGAGTTCTTCCATACTCAGGCCTCCTCTCCTCCCTATCACTCTTTATCCTTTTTGCCTTGCTTTGTTTTCCTGCATGGCATTCATTCCTGCTTGGCATTAGTTTATAGATTTGTTTATTACTTGTTCCCTATTTCACATTAAGTCGCCAGCATCAAATACATACTCAAAATGAAACAAAAGCAATTTTGCTGAACAGATAAACAAAAGGTATAGTTTAACCATGTACATTGCAACTTGTGTGACTATTTCTTATGATCATAATTGCTTAATTGCATAATTGCATTTAGGGTAAAATTGTGTTGATGTTTTTTAGAAGTTCCTTTGTACTCCCTTATTTTGTGGAAAAATTTAGTGTCATCTTAAAACTTCAATATTTCATGAATGTATCCTTCTGGATCATTTAATGTTATGTTAGCCTTTTAGAATAGCAAATTACTGGAACTCCTGTTTATTTTCTATTTAGGGGATTACCAGCTTGTTCTTGCCTTAACTCAGCTTCCTTTTCCTAATATAATAAGCAGGCCTTCTGGGTCCATGATAGCTCAAGGTGCTACAGTTGCAGACAGTAATATGATCAAGGAAATGTATTCAATCTGAGAGGATATAGTTTCTCAGTAGTAATAATAGCATTTTCTCTTACCTATATTCAACAGGAGCCTTTTATTTATTTAACAGACATTTACATCACACACTCTGTGTACCAGGAACTGTTTTGGGTGCTCTATAAGTATTAACTTACTTAGTCTATACAGCAATGCTCATAGATAGGTACTGTCACTTATCACTATTTCAGATATGGTGAAACTGAGACAAAGAGCTGTTGGAGTGATTTGGTCAACTTCTAACCCCATGCTATAAGAGGTGGAGCTTAGTTTCCAACCTGGGAAGTCTGGTTTTAGACTTCATGCTCTTAATGTTCTGCTGGAGTGTATTTTCAGGCCTTTCTTTCTTTCTTTTTTTTTGTACTAGGGATTGATTAAAATCAAGAGCATTCTTCCTCTGAGCCACACCCCCAACCCTTTTTATTTTGTACCCGGGTGCACTAAGTTGCTGAGGCTGGCCTCGAACCTATGCTCCTCTTGTCTCAGCTTCCGAAGTACTGGGATTACAGGCATGCATCACTGTGCCCAGCTTTTCAGTCAAGTTTTAAACACTTACTTTATGGGTCTTTTAAAGATTTAAGACAGATTTGTATTCTTGGATGGTTCCATTTTTGAGTCTGAATGAGATATTCTGATTTATAGTTTGGTTTATACTCCAACTCTCTGTTGCATTTTCTTATGAAACTTTTAGTGGGATTAAAGGACACATGGGTGATGGCAAGGCAATTGAATTAAAAGCTGATAACTAGAAGATAAGAACTTTAATGATAGTATTTTTAATCATTTTTTGCATCTCACCCTTAATAGTTAACACAGAGACTGGATTATCAAATGCACTGCTAATCTTCTCAAACAACCTCATTTTTATTGTAATTTCACTCATTCCTCTTACCAAACCTGTATTAAAGATTCCAGCAAATAATTGAATTGACTTGATTTTAATTTCTACTTAATTTCCTCAGTGCGCCAGCAGGTGGAGGTACAAGTCATTGGCAGAAAAGCCAGAGGAAGAAAAAAGAAGTAAACAGCTAGAAAACCCAGTTCTTGAACAACCTAATGTTGTTTGCAGTTTTAAGTTTACCGCTATGTAGCATTGTGATTTTTCTCCTCTTGGATTTGAAACCATTCTGTTTTATTTCCAAGTCATTTCAGATGATTCAGAGTGAAACACATCGAAGGATCCTGAAAGGTTAAACCAGGAATCCCAAACCAGCAAGAATCCTTCACCACGCAAGAGAAATAGCTACAGGATTGAAATTTCTTCAAAGACCCTTTACCCTCACATTTCCCAGCTGAGAAATATGAATTTCCAGCCAGGGCACTCAGAACTCATTTGATGTTATTTTCAAGTTCGTGCTTCCCAAAGTGAAGGGCTGCCAAGTGTGTATGACAGAGTTCAAAACCGCAAGCCAGAGGTGCCACCTCCCCCCTTTCTGGACAGAATGATGAATTAAATCATCCTACTGGAGATGGATTACCTTGACAGCCCTCAGAAATAGGCACTTCACTGTGAAATGTTACAACTCGTACAGATAGTCATTTTTAAAGAATATACACATTTATGTTTCTGTCACTGTTTATGAGCCCAGTTACATACATGCATGAGCCTCCTACTTTTCATGTACATTTCCTTAAATGATGTCAATGGTAACAGAGCACATCATGATCTCATATGATCCATATATTTTATGAATCTTACGAGTGATCTTCATTGCCATGAATACAATAAATGAGCATATGTTCTATATTCTCATACCATTTATGAATATAAATAAAATATTCAGTCTAGCTGTTTGTTTACTTTTGAATGTCTATGTAACTCTCCTGGGAATATAATTCTACTTTAGAATAAGTTTAGGCCAGTTAAGAACCTAGGCCTTCTTCAATTATGAAGCCCAGTGTGGAGAAAGCTGTGGACAGGCAGCACTGTGGTGTGCGGGTATCATTTCTCTAGCTTGGCATCCGAGAATGTTGCTGTGTGCTTGATGGGTGTAACAGTGGCAGATTTGGGCCATAGGATATGATCAAATGGAGGCGGCTGGTGATGTTTCTGGGCACTGAGCCTATTCCCAGCAGCAGCTTGATCAGAGGCTGGGTCTACAGAAAGCAGGCATGGCAAGAAGTAGAGAGAAGTTACTATGGCTTGTCCATCTGGGGTAGAGTTCCTGGAAGAACTCATCTCTCCTTTCTGTGAACAGGAGGCTAGGAGGAAATGTAAGGTAAGGGAGGTGGTGTGAGGGAAACATTTGGATTGTGTCTTGATTTTTGCAAGATTGGGTCAGACCAGGAAGAATGAAGTCTGCAAGTACAAGTTGTGAATGTCTCCAGTTGGAAGTTTGAGGTCATTGGAATCTAACAGGCAAACGCTGTGCTGCCCAGTATAATAACTAGCTATAACTTGCTGTTTAAATGAATCAAAATTCACTATAATGAAAAATTGAATTCCATGGTCACAGTGGCTGCATTTTGGTTGCTCAGAGTCACACATGATTAGTGGCTCCAGAACTGGATGGAGCACCTATAAAATATCTCCATCCCCATGGAAAGTTCTAATGAAAAGCACTGATCTGGAAGAGGCAGGCTGGAGGGACACCTCCATGAACTGGGCTGGAGAGTAGCCACTGGTCCACCATCATTGCTTGGTACATATGTATGGGGGACTGTCTGTTCTTGTCTGTTCCTCACACTTTCCTGGCCCATGACAGTCTTCTGTTGGTTCATGTATTTCAAAATAGATTGACACATTATATTATATATTATAAAAATCTTTGAAAAATTTCTCCTGGTTAGAATTTTCAATAGTGTACAGGGTTTTCTATAGGCTGATGAGTTTCCAAGGGCTCCTCTGCTATACTAGCTAGCACCTTAAATTTATAGTCCTCATAATCAGTCCTATAACCTTAGAGATTTTGTAGCAATAGTCATGATAAAACCTATTTACTATTACTCCTAAACTCTTCCAAGAAATAATTCAGGAGTTTTCAAGACCAGTAATTCATTCTCTTAGCCATGCTCAGACAAGACATTATTAAGTACTTTTATCTCCTTTGACTACCAGACTCCTATAGAAAATTACTGTTGTAGAAGTTGATCCCTGGGTCCCATAGTGTCTTCAGAGAGACAGTGTGCCATGTCAAGTGTCAGTTTTCTACATAGGGTTGTCTAGGCCCCAGGCAGATGGCAGTAAATGTGAATGTTCCTTCCTTTACCTAGCATATAGCCTCAAAATTTAATGGGAGCTTGGTACTTCATTGCATGCCTGTAATACAAGTACTTGGGAGACCGAGATAGGAGGATTGCAAATTTGAAACCAGCCTTGGCAACTTGGCCAGGTTCTCAGCAACTTAGACCCTATTTGCAAATAAAAATGTAAAATAGGGCTGGGGGTGTAGTTCAGAGGTAGAATGCCCCTGGATTCAATCCCCATCAATGTGTACACACGCAAATGCACACACACACACACACACACACACACACACACACACACACATAAATAAAATGGTCATCTGTCTTTTGGGTTATATCTAATAATATTGAAATTCATTAGAATATAGTCATCCCTTGTATCCAAAGGGATTGTTTCTAGGATCTCCTGTGGATGCTAAAATTTGCAGATAATCAAGTCCCTTGTGTAAAATGTTTGCATATAATCCATGCATATCCTCTCATTTACGTTGTCATCTCTAGGTTACTTATAATACTTAATACAATGTAAATGGTATGTAAAAGTTGTTATATTGTTTAGGGAATAGTGATAAGAAAAAAGTAATTATGAGTTCAGTACAGATGTTATTTTTCTGAATATTTTCTATCTGTGGTTAGTTAAAACCATAAGTACAGAACCCATGGATAAGGAGGGCCAAGTGTAATTTGTTATGCCAACAAATTCTGTGGAGAACATTTTGTAGTAACCAAGAATCTAAAAATTTCCTTCAAATTTATAAACATAGAATTATTTGTTTTTCTTAAGATCAGGTTCACATGTATTTGTGATGTTGGCTTCTACCTTAATTATGATTCCCAAAGTAATTTATATCTCTTAAATCCTGCCTGTTTATGATTGCACTCTCAGAGTGGAATAATAATAATAGGTAACACTTATCACTCAGTATGTGCAAGGCTCTGTGCTAAAAGCTTTATGTGAATTACTGTATTTATGCTTCATAACCATTCTAGAAGGTAGTTTTAATATTATTCCCATTGTATAGATGAACAAACAGGTTTAGAGAAAATAATTTGTGTGAGGTCACACAGTACTTTGAAGGAACTGAGAATTAAAGAAGTTATGGCCTAACATTAAAGTGCATGATTGTAAGGTGTAGAAGATTTAGAACATTTCCAGCTGCCTACAAGGCTGCTTAGAAGACTCTCCTGTGTGCCTTCCCAAATAATCTCTCTTCCAAGAGTAACCAATGCAGATTAGAAATTGGTATAGCCATTATGGAAAACAGTATGGAGACTTCTCAAGAATTAAAAAATAGAACTGGATCATATGATCCAGCAACCATACTATTTGGTATCAATGCAAATAAAATGAGATACGTATCTTGAAGAGATATCTGTAGCACTGTATTCATTGTAGTACTACTCATAGTAGCCAAAATATGGAATCAGCCAAGCATCTGCACGTGGATGAATGACTAAAGACATTATAATATACATGTGAAATGCCTGTTTGACATTACCATAACCAGAGATACAGATAGCTGTAGAGATGCAGATATTATTCAGCCTTAAAAAAGGAAATCTTAGCCGGGCGTGGTGGCGCACGCTTGTAATCCCAGCATTCGAGAGGCTGAGACTGGAGGATCCGGGTTCACGGCCAGCCTTAGCTACCTAGTGAGGCACTCCGCAACTTAGTGAGACTCGGTTTCAAAATAAAGAATAAAAAATAGGGCTGGGGGCATAGCTCGGAGGTAGAATGCCCCTGAGTTCAATCCCCAGTACCAAAAAAAAAAAAAAAAAAAAGGAGATCTTACTATTTATAATGACATGGATGAAACTGGAGGACATTAAGCTAAGTAAATAAGCCAGATCCAAAAAGAAAAATACTGTTTGATCTCATCATATGTGCAATCTAAAAAATGTCAAATTCTTAGAAGCAGAGAGTAGAATGGTGAAGGGTAGGGGAAACAGATGCTGTCAGAGGGTATAAAGTTTCATTTATGTAGGATGAAGAAATTCTAGGGATCCTAAAATATACAACATGGTGACTGTAGTTAATAATACTGTGTCATATACTTGAACTTTGGTAAGAGAGTAAACCTTAAGTCTTTTTGCCACCAAAAGAAAAAGTAACTGTGACCTTTAACTCATCTGTAGTAAGCAGTTTACTGTGTATATGTATATTAAAACATCATTCTGTATACCTTAAATGTATATAATTTAAATTCAAAAAATACTTAAAAGCTAACCACTATTTAACCATCTTTCACCATCTGTTACTTTTTCCTATATATAAAATCATATAAATAGAATCATAAAGTTTATACTCTTTGGTGCTTATCTCAAAATTATGTCTGTGGGCTTCATCCAGACTGTGTATACCAGTAGTTTGTGCTTTCTCACTGCTGTGTAGTACTTCACTGTATATATTTTGACTATTTATAATGCTTGTCTAATTATATATTATATGTGATGCTTATAATTTAAAATTTATAATGTTGGTGGACATTAGGGTGATTTCTAGTTTTTGGCTTTTGTGAACAGTGAATTCATTTACACATTTTTTTTCTGGTGAACATAAAACCCTAATTTCTCTTGGTCATATACACAGGAGTAGAACTATTAGGTCAAGTGGCAGTGGATGGAAGATTTGAACTTCGATTTTCTGACTCTGCTTTTACCCATGGGGCAATTTCTTCTAGGTTAAGAAAAAAAAAGCTGGGTATGTTGGGACACACTTGTAATCCCAGTACTTGAAGGCTGAGATAAGATCACAGGTTTGTGGCCAGCCTCTACTTAGTGAGGTCCTCCGCAACTTAGTGAGACCTCATTTCAAAATAAAGAATAAAATATAGGGCTGGGGGTGTAGCTTGGAGATAGAATGCCCCTGGGTTCAGTCCTTAGTACTGCAAACAAACAAACAAACAAACAAACAAACAAACAAACAGCTAATAAGGACTAAAAGCTGTCTAAGATATATTTTCCCAAGCTGACTCTAGCTTCAGTTGAGAACTTTTTGTAAGATTAGCTAATAACATGGGGAAAGTTTTATTTGTTCAACAAATAAGAAAGACCTTTAAATATCATTAGATAGCTAATGTACTACAATGTTCGTGGAACATTGAGTAGCCTCTCTGAAAAGACCCTAATAATGCCCATCTTTGACAGACATGTTTTAATCATTGAAATGTATACAGTAAGAGTTAGTAATTGATTATTCATTTACTTGTATACTGTAATTAGCTAAGTAAGAAACAAATCAATTTAAAACCAAGTCTCATAGTCTACACATGCATAGGAATTGATTGCAGGTTTGAATTTGCTGAATAAAAAGTGAAGCCAGCTAAGCTCAATTTGTATTTCATCAAGTAAATGTCAGCAATTGATTTCTGTACCTTGCAACTGGTAGAAGCAATATGTCTGTCATTCTTTAAAGGTGGCATGGCACAATCACAATGTGGTTTAATTAGGTGTGGGCTAGTCATTTCACTTGCTGGAGGAAGATGAAATATTTAGCTCTAGTGGAAGGAAAAAACCTCAGCCAGCTGTCTGCTCTCCCACCTGCTTTCAGACTCTAACTCATCTTAATTTAATGCTCATTGATTCTCATTGTTGGATGTTGCTCAGAGTAGCCCTTTTGTAAGGTGGTGTTGGAAGATTGGCTAACACTGACTGTACAGGCCAACTCAGTTTTCTCAAGCTTCCCTGAACTCTTAACAATATGGTATTACATTTTCAGGGAATGATTTGACCTGTGTGTTTCGGAATGGGTTTAAATGTGCCTGGTTTTCTTAAAGAGTGTTCCATACTACAATTGTCATATAGGATTTGTACACCATTTGAAGAGTTGCATTGCCTTCTGCCCTGGCACACACATGATACGTAAGGTTGCACTGTATCGAAAACTACAATTTATGTAAAAAGTGGCCTGGAATGACAGAGAGAGTAATGTCTTCTTTCTCAAACAAAACAAAACAACAAACAAAAAAACACCACAATCTCTTTTTTTGTTGTTTCTTATTTTTCTTTCTTGCCTATAAGGTAGGGATAATAGTACCTACATCACTGGGATTTTGTGATGGCTAAATGAGATAGTACATATAAAATGCTTAGAGCAATGCCATACATGCTGTAATCACCATTATGGTTTGGATTTAGACACTCTCCTAGACTTCACGGTGGACAAGGCAGCAAACGTTGGAGGTGGGGCTTGGTTGCTGGGGAAAGGGCCCCTGGGGTGTGGCCAGGGACAGTGTTTCTGGGGCAGGTTGATGCAGCTTCTCTTCTCTCTACTCTGCTGCTATGAGCTGATAAAATCTCATGCTCTCCTTCTCTCTCTCTGCTTCCTGCAGTCATTTCCTGAGCGCCACAGATGTTGCCTGGCCTAATGTAGTCTGAAACCTCCAGAACTGTGAGAAAATAAATCATCTTTCCTCTAAGTTGTGGTCATGAGGTATTTTGGGTTGTAGCAGTGAGAATGCTGACTGAAATAATCACTTAAGTTTTTATTATTGCCAGGGGTAGTGGTGCTTGCTTATAATCCCGGTATTTGGGAAGCTGAGACAGGGAGATTGCAGATTTGAGGCTAGCCTCAGCAATTTAGCAAGATCCTAATAATAATAATAATAATAATAATAATAATAATAATGGGTAGAGGTATCCCTTGTACAAAAAAATTATTATTAACTTTTTAAATTTTATTTTCCCTTGTCTAAATCAATGTAGTTTCTTATCCAAATATTCTTAGATTTTTTCTCTTTATAGGTTTTTTTTGTTTGGTACAATTAATTTTTTCCTATCTTTTTTGGTTGGCTACCATTATTATTTTTTAAACTAACTTTTTATGTAGGTGAGCCATAATGTTTTAAATCCCCCCGGGAATTACAATATTTTTGACAGTGGTAAGAAACCAATAATATATTAGTTAGTAGAAACATTTTTTTTTAACAGTAGTTCTTGTAAAGTTGGATCAGTTGATTATTTTGTCTCTGTATGTATTTCAAGGTAGCAGTGCTCTTGACAGACATAAGAGAGTATTTACATGGGATGGTCAGAGTCCAGTAATAATAAGTGTAGTTGCTTTTTCAGTTCAAGAATCATACCATAATCTCACAAGCATATGGAATCCCACCTTTCCCTGCTTTGACACAGGTTAATGCACCATTTAAACAGGCCCATAGGTCACCCCCTCCACACCTGCACACTCCCATCAGGAAGTTGTCCTTATACCTGCAAGAGGCATGAAGTAACACAACAGCAAAGGACCGACTTCACAGTCAGGCCACTGCAGCCTAGGAGATGATTGGTAGGGAGGCATTTCTAAACAATGGGAGAGTCTTCCAGATAGACTCAACATGAAAGGTATTTGCCTTCCAACTCAAAGTGAGAAAAACCTATGGAAGTTCCCTCACATAGGCCCCCAAGGCATTCACAGACATTAGTATTTTAGTAGATATTTTATAAAAGGCAAACGCTCTGGTCCCGCTTATTTTTTAGCTCCATATCCTGCCACCTTTCTCCTTATAACTTTCTGCTCTAGTATCGCTGGTCTATCTTTTTTAGAGTTGAGGGGGGACAGTCACATGAACAGTTAGTCCAAGTTCTGATCCCAGAAGCCGGGTCCACCTCTCATGACCCTGAGGCCAGAACATACCCAAGGTTCTTAAGAATGATGGGTGCCTGAAATATGTTGGTTACTTGCTCACCAATTCCATGTGCATAAGCCACCTTACTTCTTCTGTTTATGACTTCTTTTTCCATGTAGGTTTGTCTTCAGGGCAAGAATGGGCTGGACTTGTAAAGTCATGTATTCTGTCCTTGTCCTTAGAATTTTCACTGTAAATTCATTAAATTGTGATTTTGGTTTTAAACATCAGTATCGTGAAGCTGAGTTGATGTGATTCTGCTTTTCAGAGAAGGGTCTATTTTGTCTTACTGAGTAATCAGGATGCTGGGTTTGCATTTCTGAGGCTGGGCCCTGTATTATGACCAAGTGACGAAGATAATAACTGCAAATACCTGAGGCATCATAGGGGATAGCCCTCTGGTCCTTCTCCAGATAGTAATCCCCCCTGATCCCTGCATTGGGCAGGCCAGAGGGTGAGATGGCCTTTCAGATATGATGGTTGTTATGGTTTGGATATAGAATGTTCCCTGAAGGAGCTTATGTATTCATGTTCAGCACTGATACCATTAAATTTGAGGGTTCTAATCTCATCCGTGGATGAATCCACTGTGATGGATTTACTGTATGGTAACCTAAGCAAGTGGGTATTGTTATAGGTTGGTCCCTGGGGGTGTGGCCTTAGGGTCTGTGCATGTGTCCTTGAAGCCCCTTCATGTGCTCTCTTTCTCTTGCTTCTGGACTCCATGATGTGAGAGCTCCCTGCACTATGCCCTGAGTTCAGCCAATGTAACCTGCTCTAACATGGACTGAACCTCTGAAATCTCCAGAACTGTGAACAAACAAATCTTCCTTCCTCTAAGTTGTTCTTACCAGTTTTTTTTTGTTGTTGTTACAGTAGTGAGAACACTGACTGAAACAACGATGTAGTAGCAACTAATGCCTTAGCTCTTCATGTATACGGTGATATTAAAGTCCTGCAAAGCAGGTGCCATTTTTATCTTTCTTCTATGCATAAGAAAAATGAGCTTGAGTTACTTATCCAAGTCATAGGACCAGTGTGTGGTAGAGCTTCCAAGCCAGATCATGCCTTCTGGGTTCAGTACATGTGCCACCCAGCTTTATTGCCTTTCCTTTAGCTTGTTATGTCTTCCTTTTAGTATGTTATGGGTCTAGAAATCAAAGTACTTAAAAATCCATTTTAGTGGTTTCTTTGCTCAAATCATCAGGAGCAAATGAACAGTTTAAATGCGTTTTCAACCACTGTGAGCCGTGATGGGTTCTCTGGTTGAGAGTCCTTCATCCATCACATGGCCCCTAATGGATAGGGCAGGTCTTGCACAAAGGGGAGCTTTTCTTCCTCTCTCAGTGGTGCTTCCTTTGAGGCATGCTACTGTTCAGGGCTCAGTAGAGATTTTGATTAAAAAAGACAGATATTGTGCAACTTCCATTAATGTTCTATTTCTCCTGTAGCAAAATGTAGGCTCTGGCAACTTTTTCAAGGGAATTTAATTTTCCATGTCTGTTGGCAAATCCAATTTTGAATTTTGCATAAAACACTAAAAAACAGTGACCTGGTTAGGGGTTATGCTTGTAATTCAATAATTCTTTGAAGGAGTCTTTAACCCTTTTGCAACCTCTTCTTCTTTTTTATAATCCATAAGCCACTAACTTTCTAAAGTAAACAGAAATTAATTTTTAAAATATAAAGTGACTAAAGTGTTTAACTTTCTTTTGCCCTCCTCACTCTGGTTATGGTAATGCCATTTGACTTCTTTCTATAATGCTTGATAAAGGGGGAAACCATTTATTTAAGCTAATAAACTATGAAGATCTGTTTTGAAAATGATTAGCACACAACATAACTAATGTGAAGATAGCATATTATAAACCTGAACAGCTCTTTATTACCTCCAGTGATACTATGCCTGTGTATGTGTGTGTGTGTGTGTGTGTGTGTGTGTGTGTGTGTGTGTGTATCTTAGTGCCCCAATATTTATCTAGGTCAATGTATATGTAATTTTCATTAATTAATTCTGGGGTCAAAATACCAGAATGTTTCTTTCTCTCTTGCTCCTTCTCTTCACCCTATCCCCCACCCCCATACTCCCCTCTCCCTCCCTTTCTCTCCTACTCAATGCTTAATTTTCCCTACCCAGTGCTTTTCTGGTGTTGGAACTAAGATAGGAGAATAAAGATAGTGAAATGTACAAATTTTATTTTTTTATGATTAAGTCAATCAAGTGCTACAAAAGTGGTTAAATAAATCAAGCAATCAAGCCCGGCATGGTGGTGCAGGCTTGCAGTCCCAGTACTTGAGAGATTGAGACAAGAGTATCAAAGGGTCTCAGCCAGCCTTAGCAACTTAGTGAGACTCTATTTCAAAAGAAAATAATTAAAAAATAGGGCTGGGATGTAGCTTAGAGATAGCATGCCCCTGGGTTTCATCCCCGGTATCACAAAAATAAATATAAATAAATATAAATAAATAAATAAACAAACAAATAAAGCAACCAGTTTCAAGTTTAAAGCTGCAGTTTCTAATAATATTTTTCTAGGGACCTTGAGTAAACTGGAGTTAATAATAGATATAAATACTATCTTTCTGCCACTAATATGAACTTTCTTTCATAATTTTTCCCTCTAGGATTCCACAGTCACTTGTATAAAACCAGGCAATCAATTGCCCACATCCCCTCAGAAAGACTAAGATAAAACTTGGAGAGTGATTGATCTAGATGTCCAAGTTTGTGTTTTAAAAAAGCTTCAAGATTACTGATGACAAGGATCATCTGTATATACTTCTTTTAACTGTACAAATATGGAAAGCTGAAAGAACCCAGTTTGATGGCATGAGAATTTTTTTTAAACATAGCTGCCTTAGCTGAACCCCTGCTTTCTAAAGCAAACCAAAGAAGAGAAATGAACAATAATAATAATAATAATAATAATAATAATAATAATGATAAAAACAAAGGTCCATAAATTGAGGGTTAGTAATTTTACTTATTTAGATTACCCTGTGATAAAAGGTCATAAAATGCATGTTCTACCAGCCCTAAAACTTGTCCACCTTTGATTGGACTTGTGAACCCTTTTTTCAGAGTTTTCATTCTTGTTAAGAGCCTGTTCTGCCTGGAGGGGAAGGCGGCAGCTGAGCTTGGGGACAGATGGAGGCCCAGCTGTGTGTCAGAGGGATCTTTTTAGTAGCCATCTGTTCTTTGCCTGGTGAGCTCCCATCAAAAGCTCGAGTCCCCAGCAGGCTGGAAGGATGATGGATTTCTCACCGTCCTTGATGGTTGAGATAATTTCTCTTACTTAGTTTTGCAGGTGCCAGGGTTAGGGTGGTGGAAATTAAAAACATGTACTATGATCTTATTTCACTCATACTTCCTTCTCCTTTTTCTCTTTATTCTTAAGATCTGATAAAGATAGGGGGTATCAAAAGTCTCATCTTTATGCTGTCCATCCACACTGAAAGCAGATCAACTTTTACCTTCTCAAGACTCCAGGGACTGATGTTCTCTTGGATCTTGGCCAGTTGTATTTTTAATGGCTAAGTGTAAACAGACAGACAGACAGACAGACAGACAGACATCAATAATCTTCCTGGCAAGCTGGATGTGATTAATTTTTACATTTCTTATTTCAGGGGATTATCTGATAGATATGCAAGCATGAATTCTTTGAGATACCCTGTAAGTTATCTGAGGTTAAAGCCAACCCATTATTGATCAATGTGCCTGGAATTAACTAGCTAGCCTCCCAAGGACTTGGTTTTACTGAACTAGGCTTTGGATTTATGCCAGAGGGCCAACGTTGTGGGGAGGGGAGAGAGAGGGTGAATAATAGAAGTACAGTTATGAAACTCATGATTATATTTATGCCAAGGATGTTTTGTTTATTTCTCCTGTTAGTTTGTCCATTTTTGCTTTATATATTTTAAATCTAAGTTGTGTTAATGCAAATTTAGACTGTCTTCTTTTTCTGGTAGATTGTTTTATCTTTGTGGTAGATTGACTCTTTTATTATTATAAAATCCCTATTTAGTAATGCTTATTTCTCTGTTATAAAAATTTTAAAAAATTAATTGTAGAAAACATAAAATTTACCATCTTAACCATTTTTAAGTGTACAGCTCAGTAATGTTAAGTAGATCACATTGCTGTGCTCTGATAATGCTTATTTTTTAAAATCCACTTTGTATGACATGAGTCTAGCACACTGGTTTCATTTTTATGGCACATTTATTTTCATTTTTTTACTTTCAATATTTGTGTGTTTATATATTATAAGTATGTCTCTTATAAGCAGCATAATTTCTTTTTTTAAAAAAATTGATTTTAAAAACTTTAGTCTAAGAACATTTAATTCATTTATATCTATGTAATTGCTATTTCATGTACTGAAATCTGTTATTTTGCTATTTGTTTTCTTTATTCTTTATTCCTTCATGCTCTCCTTCGAACTAGTCGAGTTTTTCATTTATAACTATTTTATTTTTCTCTTTTATTTCCATTGGTTATTGATTATTCTATTCTTTTAGCTGTCAGCCTAGAGATTACATCATACTAGATTTGTGAGAATCTACTCTAAATTAGAATTCTATAACACTTTCTGGAACATATAAAAATATAGAGCAGCTTATATTGATCCCCCCCCTTTTTTTCCCTTTTGTGTAATTGTCATGTATTTTAATTTTACATATAATTTATACTTCATAAGATATTTAGTTTGATCCACCCACTTCTGTTACTCTTACTACTTCTCTGCATTTCCATGCTGCAATCTGGAATCATTTTCTTCTGCTTGAAGAATTCACAATAACTAATTCTATTATCATGCGCCTACTGGCTATAGATTTCCTGTATTTGATTCCTTGGAAAATATCTTTATTTCTTCATTTAAAAATGAAATTTTATCAAACTATAATATACATCCAGAAAAGTGCACATGTAATAAGCATATAGCTCAATGAATCTTCACAAAGTAAATCTACTGTGTAACCAGCACTCAGCTCAAGAAAGAGACTGTGACCAGCACTCTAGGAGGCCTTCATTCCCTTTCCTATCACTCTCTCACTAAAGAATGTCCACTCTCCTGAATCCTAACATCTTAGACTACACTTGCCTTTTTATCCATAGGATCATGTGTTATATTCTCTTTTAAGACTTATTTCTG
>PVLC010022296.1:0-26982 GCA_004027655.1 Graphiurus murinus | reverse complement strand
CAAGGGCCTGGGTGTCTGAACTGTAATTTCCTCATATGGAGAAAGGGGGACGGTGAGACTTGAACATCCTCCCTTGTAGGACACACCCATCACCATCCCGGGGGCCCCCAGAAGTTGGAGGGAACAAAGGCCTCGGGGTTGCACGTATAGTGAGGAAAACAGCACAAGAGTAGAGACGGGGCTGAGCTTTCTATGGAGCCACCGAGGTCTTCTGTGCTAAGCACTTTACCTGCATTATGTCCTGAATCGTCACAAAAACCCTCTGATGTTGTTATACCCATTTTATAGACGAGGGATTTGGAAGCGAGCTCGGTGAAGTCATTTGCCCAACATCACAAGTTCAGACAGAGCCCGGACCCAAGTCCAGGCTGGAAGCTAATTTTGCCTGACCGAGTGCAACTCAGAGCTGGTGCCCTGCAGCCAGCAGGTGGTTGTGGTGATGGTGTGGATACGGTTCCCGGAGGCGGCCAGAGAGAAGCGGACACTCGCAGCCAGGTCCCTGCCTGGACATCATGCTGCCCGAGTGAGAGGGGAGAGCAGGACGCCTCAGCCCTTCCTTTCCCCAGAGAGAGAGTTCAGATTCTCTTAGGCCGGGTCTCCACCCTAGCTGCCCGGAAGAATCATGTGGAGTGTCGTGTTGGTCTGAGCCCCCATCACCACTGGTTAAATTAGAACCTCCGGGTTAGGGGCAGCGCTGGCACCTTTCTAAAGCTCTTTTGGCGATTCTGAATGTGCATCCAGGACTGAGCATGTGTGCCACAGGCCTCTGTCATTTCTACTTATGGAAGCTCTTTTGCGTGAATTACCTCACCTGAGCTACACAGCAGATCCAGGAGGGAGCAGGAAGGGGTCACTGCCCTCTTCTCACAGTGGGGGAAGCACGGCTGAGAGGGGTGTGCAGACTCCTTTGGAGCCCGTCTCTCAGCCCTTCCCAAAGGCCACGGGGCCTTGTTCCCTCCACTGCCTATCCATAGGGAAAGAATTGCCTAACCTCGGCACACATCGGGCCCTGGGGAGGAGGAGGAGGAGGACCCGTGGGCACAGCTCAGCCCTGCAGCGTGGAGACAGCTCAGAGAAACAGTCTGAGGTAGACAGGAAGCACACATGGACATAGGACTGCGGGCTGGCAAGGGGGTGGGTGTGCGAGAGGCTCCCGATGAGGGGGTCCCCTTACAAATCCCCCTTGATAGAAAACCGACTTCTTCTCGTAAGACCCCAAGGCAGGCTCCTGAAAGAAGTTCCCGGGTCACAATGATCTGTGTTGAAAACACTCCAGGACGGGCACCACCATAACCCCATTTGACAGGCAAGGAGACTGAGGCGCACAGGTCTTGCCCTGTCCGAGACCGCTCCTCTAGTGAGCACAGAGCTGAGAGTCGATCAGCCAGCGCCTCTGGGCTTGCCCTCTTCACCTGCCCCCGTGCATGCGCTCACAGTAATGAAAGCTGAAGTATGGGCTGGCCTCTTGCCGGGGCGGGGGGGTCAACAAGACCCAGGGCCCGGAGGGGCGGCTGCTTTCAGAGAGCACAGATATTGCTCAGTATGAAATAAGACTGAGAAGGCCAGGAGGACCCTCGAGTTACAGAGGAGGAGGCAGGAACCGAGGAGGAATGCCCGACGGCTTCCAGGAGAAAAGGAGTCACTAGTGGCCCAGCTCCGAGGAGGATGTTTGGTGGCAGCCCCACAGGCCAGCATGCGACGCCTCTGGGTGGGGGGCAGAGCCAGGCCCAGAGAGGGCGCGTCCCCGAAGCCAGGGCCAGCACCAGGCCCCGCAAAGTAGGAGGCAAGGCAGCCCGAAGGGGCGAAGCCGTTAGTCTCCCCAACAGAGGGCGGGTCTCTCACAGGCAGGGGTCTGGGGTTCGGGCTTGTACCCTGAGGACTTTGCCTCTGAGAGGCTTCGGGGACGGGGACCAATGCCCGCCCTTGGGCCTACAACCATTGTGCTGTCTGCTCCCGGCATGCCGCGCCGCCCGGCCCTCCTCCACGACGCCGTCCCAGACACAAGTCCGTCCACCCTCTCTGCCAACAGGCCGAGGGACGGGGCCCCTCCGCTTCAACACGAGTCTCAAGGCGGAGCTGGGCTTAGAATCCCTGGAGCCAGCACGTGCTCCGCGCCGACGGTCCCCTGGGTCCCACCTGCCCACGTTTCTTCTCCCATCCCCTCTGACCACACGGCTCCCAATCCCACAGGGTCTCCACACTCACCCAGCTCGTCATTCCCACCCAGGGCCGTTCTCTTCCCAGGATCGGCACCCTCCCGAGTCCCAGCCACGGCCAATCCCCTGCTCACGCTGGTCCCCACAGCACTGGGTCCATCCTTGTCAGCAGCCGCGGGACAGCCTGCCTCGCCTTACCAGTGACGTGGTGCCACCGAGGCTGGCGGCTGGAGGGCACAGCTGCGAGCCGCCGGCCTCCATGCCCTCTCCACACCCAGCTCGCCCACCCCGGCGGAGTCCCGAGAGCAAATGCGCGTCGGGAATGCCCTCCCTCTGAAGGGACAGACTGCAAGGAACTGAATGCCTTCACCTGCGTCTCCTCCCTCGTGTTTGGATTCACTCCCAGCCAGTCATGGTCCTCCCTCAGCTGTGACCTTAGGACATCTCTGCTCAGTTGAGCTGGGGCGCTAAGTGCTCCGTGTCCGTGAATCACAGGGTCGTAGCGCTGTCAGGCAGCACCGGCTCACAGTGGGCATCCCACTTGTGTGGCTACACCGGGCTCCCTGCACACACACCGGCTGGCTGGGGGCCTGTGGGGCCCATTGGTTCCCTGTCCCTGGTTTCATTTCTGGAAGGAGCTTCTAAGTCTCTCTATGTCAAGGCCTTCATCTTGCAAAGCAGAGGCTCGGGGGGAGCAGGGAACACAGAAGCGGTCGGTAGCAGAGCCCAAATCAGACACCGCACTTAGGACGGCTTTCCTGCGTGCCAGCGGTCAAGGGTGCTCAGGAACCAGCTCAGCTCTGGAAGCATTTCACAGTGGCTGGGGCTGAGTTGGGCTCTGCTAGCACCTTGCTGTGTGACCTTGGTAAGGCCCCGCCCATCCTGGGCCCTGATCTCCTCTGGGGGAAGGAGGTGGCCTTCAGGTCAGCTTCAGTCTCCTCTTGATAAAACCCGCAGAAGCCTGAGCGCCTCTGCTCAGCACCCAGGCCGTGCTGTGCATTCACAGAGGAAATGCAAGACCGGAGACAACGTTTTTGCAGCCGCGCCATGCCAGTCTTGGTGGTTTTTAAAAGCGTTCACCTTTTGCACCTGGCTCGGTGGTTTCCTTGGCAAACCTTCCTATGGTCCCAACCGCCATTGACGGTCTTTTACGGGTTTGACTCATACCTTGTTTGGGTTTGGCGTCAGTGCTATCAACATCCAAGGCTGAACACCACGACAGGCGATAATTAGCAGGCTGCTTAGCAGGGGTACTGATTAAGAAAGAGCCCAAATCCTCGACAGTAACCGATGGTAACCACAGAGCTCCAGAACCTGCGTGTCTTGTTCTCATTCTCCCCCTGCCTGGCAGGGGCCTCGAGAGCTCGTGGCATACCCGAGCCTGGGCTTCCGGGCGTCAGATCCCTCACAAGGAGCCCTCTGGGGCTTCCGGGTGACAGTTCACTTTCTAGCGCACCCCCGCGATGCCAGAGGTTCTTACAACTCAACCTGCATGCTGTTTCTCTCTCGCCTCCTACAACGCTGAGGTCGGCATTTCTTTGCCTCCGCTACTGACAGCGGCAAAAACTACACTGAAAGCCTGGGGAGCCGCGAGCTCTGGCGTGGCTTTACCAGTGGCAACAAACGTGTAAAAGGCACCGAGGAGGCAAAGCTGGCGCTCTACCCAAGGGGGCGCACACTCCGGCTGTGTTGTACACCCTACCCACCCCTCGGGGTGTCATTCCAATCATGTTCCCCCCTGGAATGTGCAAGAGGTGCCCCACAGCCACTCGGAAGGAGCCACATTGGAACAGAACCCTAAAATCCTCAGATCCAGCCTTTGGGGTCTCCGGGGCTCCCGCAGGGTGTGCTGGAGGAGGTGGTCCACACTCACCACTCATGTTCAGCCTTCCTCTGCCTCTCCTGGGGCTCCGCTGGGGACGGCAGGGAGGACGGACGGTGTGGGGAGACCGCCAGGGATTGCCTTACCATTTATAGAATCCTCTCCTACACACCCCAATTAGAATTCTAATGAGGTGGGCGAGGCACCAGGTCATTCCTGTAGTGCCTGTAAGCGTTTCACTTACGACATGCTCGTCACCCAATAGAAGGTCAGCAGCTTGTGTAAGCCCAGCTCAGGAAGAAGGGGGTGGGGGGGCAAGAGAGTCAAACGCGTTGCTTTTATGATTTCTTTTTTTCTTTTTTAAGAGGCAAACAACTTCCCAGATCACAGGGTTTAGGAAGCGACGACGTGCTTTTCTTGAAGACTTTCATTCAGAGCGGATACTGGGAAGTCCCCTCCTGGCAGAACCAGAAGCCAAACACTCTGAAGTTCCTTCT
Source organism: Graphiurus murinus (assembly GCA_004027655.1). Classification (NCBI taxonomy): domain Eukaryota; kingdom Metazoa; phylum Chordata; class Mammalia; order Rodentia; family Gliridae; genus Graphiurus; species Graphiurus murinus. The sequence continues at coordinate 22,507 of PVLC010022296.1, read as the reverse complement.
CACTGTACATGTTAGTGTTTTCCAGTTGCACCAGGGGGCGTAAGACACTTCACAGTTCGTTTGTTCAGGGCTGCAGTGCAGCAGGAAGAGCACTGGATTTGGAGCCGGAGCCTTGGGTTCCGAGGCTGGCTGGGCCCCGGGTCTTTGCTCAACCTTAAAGATTGAGAGCCTTGTTTGTGCTGGGGATCGTCACGTCCACCCTTCTCAAGTCACGAAAGTGGAGGTCGAGTCCAAGAGACAACGCATGTGGAGGGGAAATGTGCGTGGACCACCGTGAACTACGCCAGAGATCACCTGGAATCAAATGGCAGTTTGATTCCAGATTGAGGGGACTGTTCTTCACAAGGCAGTAATGATAGCCTCTGGCCTTATAGTTCTGCCTCTCACCCTCTAACACTGCAGGGAAAGTCACTCACCCTCTCTGCTCTCAGAGTCTACATTTGGTTTAAAAAAATATGTGGGGAACCAGGAGTGGTGGCATATGCCTGTGATCCCAGTACTTGGGAGTCTGAGATAGGAAGATCACAAGTTGGAGGGCAGCCTCAGCAACTTGGTGAGACCCTGTTTCAAAATAAAAAATAAATAGGGCTAGGGGTGTAGCTCAGAGGTAGAACGCCCCTGGCTTCAATCCCCAGCACCAAAAATTTAAATAGAAAAGCAAAATGTGTAGGGAGAAACTCTGATGTTCTATTCCCTGTTTACATGCTATTTTTTTTTTTTTTTTGAGGTTACCGAGGATTGAACCCAGGGGCATTCTACCTCTGAGCTACACCCCCAGCCCTATTTTATTTTGAAACAGGGTCTCAGTAAGTTGCAGAGGGCCTCACTAAGTAGCTTAGGTTGGCCATGAACCTGCCATCCTCCAGTCTCAGCCTCCCAAGTACTGGGATGACAAGTGAGCACCACCACGGCCGGCTTATGTGCTATGTCTTAAGGGGAAATGTTTTCCCAAAGATCCGGCTATGGATATTTACAAGTATTGAGGATTTCTGTGATAGATGAGGGAGTTAATACACATGCAAAAAGGAATGTTTCACGGATTCCTGACACAGCAGAAATTTCCCAAAGCTTCGCCGGTGTGGGTGTGCGTGTGCGTGTGTGTGTGTGGGGGGGCTCTGATGAGAAGGTTGCGCCTTTGGGGAGAAGATGGGAACCCTAGATCCCTCGAAGATGAGACTGCATGGACGGGCGGTTTGGAAACCTGGGAAGGAGGACTCAGTGCCCTTCCTCTGTCCTCTGGGCTACAAGGACCTCTGCTAAGAGGTGTACCTGGGACTGGGAGTGTAGCTTAGTGATCCTCCCGTCTCAGCCTCCCAAGTACTGGAATTCCAGGCGTGCACTACCACGCCTGCATCTGAGTGTGTAAGAGACACATCACACTGAGCTGGAGCTGTTCCGTGTATCCTCGTCCCAGGGCTGCGTTCCTCCAAGAAACGGGCTGCACATTGCTCATCTGGTCCTCAGGACCTAGCAGAGGATTTGACTCAGGGCAGGAACACACGCACGTTTGACTAAATGAATCAGTCGTGGCGGGCGGGGCATCGGGGGGCCCTCCACTGGTGCTGACTGTGGGCTAGGCTGGCCGGCCACCTCCTTTCTGCCTCTTCCCCATCTTCGTACCAGCCCGGACGTGGGCGCTAGCGCTGTTACTGTTCTACAGAGGGCACAGACCCACAGAGCTTGCACGGCTGTGAGATTTGTCCCCGGAGTCGTTTGCTCAGCCTCAGGCTGGTGCCTGGGTGGGGTGGCAGCCCCGTCCCCCCCGCGCCTCTGGCAGCTCGTGGAGAGGTGGATCGGCACTCGGGCCAGGTGGGCGACCTGGAAGACAGCAGAGGGTGTGTGGCAAAGAGCCCTGCACCCCAGTGAGGAGGGTGGAGGGTCCTCTGGGCCCCTGCTAGGGCCAGCTGTCCCTCTCAGCGAGGCCTGCTGGGTGCTTTGAATAGGATGGACGGGCGAGTGCACGCTCCCTGCGCTCTTAACCTCCGCATAAAGAGCAGAAGGGGCTTGGCTTTTCATTACTATTGCCCTTGTCTTGGCCTGGGAGCCCAGAGGAATTGGACCCAGGAGTGTCTATCAGTGCCCTGGCAGGGTGACAGGCAGGAGGCGCTGCCCCTGGAGAAGAAACCGAGGTCAACAGCCCTGGGTCCAACTTCTGCCTCGCCGAGTCACTGCTCCTCTCGGAGCCTCTGTTCTGATTTATGAATTGGGGGTGAGATTGCTGTGAGAACTCAAGGAGTTGATGAATATAAAGTGTTCCATTAGCCTGGCATCAGTACAGCCCTGCGTGAGAAGTCAGGACTGATATCATCCCGAACAGCACAGATTTGGCGAGGGGAGCCTCCAGTCTGGACGCTGGCACCTGACCCCTAGCCACTTGATCTTCCCTTGGAAGGAAGGGTGTGTCGCTGGTCACCTTTGGCCACCCCAAGTTGGATTCAGAAGACCAGGATTTGAAGCCAGGCACTGTGTTCCTCTGCTGTGTGACTTTGGACCAAATCCTTTCAAGTCTTTGGCTCTCAATATCCTCATCAGCCTGACCCTCCCTGCTGCCCAGGGTCACGGTGAGGCTGAGATGTACGGTGCAATCGCAGCCACGAGGCTCCTCTGAGGGCCGGTCGGGGCCGGCCTCCCTTCTCCCCTGCACTGCTGCCCCAGCGGCCAGCCTGTCGCCTGCTACCTGAGCAGCAGCAAGTCCCTGACGAGGAGTCAGCCTGAGTCGACTTAATGTTAGCTGCGGGAGAATTGCGCCACCGCCACTGTCGCTCGCTGTCCCAGCCCCAACCTGGGCGGGCGGGCTATAATTTACCGGCTATGTCAGAATTTCAGCTAAATGACTCACCCAGCCTCACGCAGGATGAAATTCCTGCTTGGCCACAGTCTCTGCACCTCAGACTCCAGTGGAGACGGAACATGCAAATGTAGGCTTTTAAAAAGAGAAGCTAATTGATCACTTGCTTTTTTTCTCCCTCTAATTAAGGGATTTAGGGTTGCTGAAGATTTCACAACACGCTTAGAAGCACAAACTCTTAGGAGACTCCCCCCGCCAGCACGAACCAGTGCCCTGCTCTGCTTCGTTTCCATTGCCAGCCCTAAGGGAGGGCATCTCGCGCCTCTGTCCACGGCCCCTGCTGCTCGAGGGAAGCCCTGGCTCGAACATCAGTTTCTGGGCGCTCCTCGTTGAGGCCTAGCACAGCGTGAACTCGGGGTGGCGTGCGCTGAAAGGACCAGAAAGTCCTTCCTCCTTCAAACTGCAGATTTGTCTCTCTAGAGCTTCTACCCACCAGCCCTCGCTGTTCCCCACCACCCAACCGATGCTGGAGACCACAGAAAATGAGCCCCTTCCTCCTTCACCCAATAATGATCCCGTTCTCCCCGAGCCTGAAAAACGCCCTTCTCCTTCCCAACATCTTCTCTTTGCTGCTTTAAACATCGATTTCTTCACCTATCCCTGGTGAGTCACGATTTGCTAGCTCCTCACCATCTTAGTGCCCCCTGGGCCACGTGACTCTCTTCTTCTAAAATCTTCCGTGGCTCCCCAAGGCCCAACAGCCTGAATTCCTTAGTTTGACAGTCCAGGCCTTCCGGAATATGTTCCTCTTTAATTCTATTATTTTCCAGTACTTGTATGTAGACCGTCTTCCCCAGCAAACTGTCTAATCCTTTTCCCACTTGTTCATAAACGGTGCCTTCCTGGAACACCCAGTGTTCTAGCTCTCATTACACCAAGACCCAAAGCGAGCCTCCCTCCTCCTCATCCTTGTGTGTTGTGGAAAGAGGGTTTGCAAGGACACACGCGAAGCTGAGTGGTGTCTTGGGGCCCAGTCTAACTGCGTGAGCCACCGTGCACAACGTGCCCGCCTCGAGTGTGGAGTGGAGCCATGAGATAGCTTCTGCCCTAGCCCTTTGTAAATGACAAAATGCTCTGACTCGCCTGCTTCTGAACCTTCCGAAGGGGCCTGGTGACACTCGTCAGCCCCCAAGAACACATGCTCTAAACCTGTTAGTGCCATTTGTAGGAACACCCTGGAGTGCTAGGCCCCTCAGAAAGGCAGGATGTGCGTCTGTGTGGCTGTCACCATCCCTGATGCCCGGCTCCGAGCCTCGAATCCCACCCCCATGAGCTCCGGAGCCTCCCAGGGAGGTAGATGCTGCTCTTCTAGTCTATGAAACCCGAGGCTTTAGAGGAGCTAAGTGCCTCGACAAGGGAACACAGATAGCCAGTGGCCCCCCAGGACCGGAACCCGGGTCTGCCTGACTGCAGAGGCCCAGTTTTAACTACCGAGCGTCCCCATTTCTGATGACTCCTGCAGCACCACCTGGGTTCTTGGTTCAGGAGACTGTCTTTGCCAATCCTGGTGAGGATGATGGTAATAACCCAGGGCTTACCAGGAAGGCAGGGTCCCTCTGGGACTGGTGCCAAAGCTGCGACTCAGCACAGCAAGAGATGCTGCGTGCATATTTGAACATATCACTTTGTTTTTTTTTTTTTTTTATACTGGAGATTGAACTCAGAGACATTCTACCTCCGAGCTACACCCCTAGCCCTATTTTTTATTCTTTATTTTGAAACAGGGTCTCACTAAGTTGCGGTGAGCCTCACTAAGTAGCTGAGACTGGCTTCGAACCTTCGATCCTCTAGTTTCAGCTTTCCAAGTACTGGGATTACAAATGTATGCCACCACGCCCGGCTCGGAATGTATCACTTTGAATCTCATCACAATGTATAAGTATGATGCATCAATAAAAAGTAAAATAAAAAGTGTAAAATGTGAGTTTGCCCAAATTTTCCACTGCTTCCCAAATAAATAAAGCAGAGCAAGGCCTCGGAGGAGGAGTGGATATCTGAAAGTCCCCACTAGCTCCTTGACTGCCTGCTTGCAGGAAGTGTGATGGATTCCAACAGGTACCCAGCCCTCACTGGAGGAGACAGACAAGCAGCAACAGAAATTTTTTGAGAAGATAAACTGATAACAGCTAAAAAGAAGTGCATATCACTTGTAGACAGCATCCAGAAAGAGTGGTGGATATGGATTGTAGAGATAAGCAAGGGCTGTTATTAAGAAGGCATTTCACATCAACCCCGAAGGAAAATATCACAAAGAGACATTCCTGGCAGGAGGAGAGGGGAGGGAGAGACTGTAGGCTGGCCCTTGAAAAGACGCAGATGCGTCTACTGAGCGTGCTCAGAGCCCAAGGACAGCGGGCAAGGGCCCAGAAGGCCTGGCTCTGCCCTTAATCCCGACGGCGACGCCGATGTAGCCTCTCTCCCTTGTGTGTCTGAGGCATCTCGTTGGAAGAATTGCTTTCCTCTGCCAAGTTGTCCCTTGGCCATTCGTGAGCATGCAGCTGAAAAAACAAACAGGGAGGAGAAAAGAAACCACAGCCTACCATCTGTGCCCCAGAGGCCACAACCTGTAAGGCGAAGCTGTGGTTGCTTAAGAACACACCCGAGAACAGCAGGGACGAGGGCTGGGCGGCAGGGACGAGGGCCGGGTGGCAGGGACTGTGTAGATTCTCAGGAAGGAAGCGAACCAATGCGGCCGTCCAGCCCATTCCTTCATTTGCCTGATGAAGAGCCGACCTCCTCCGATGGCAGAATAGCTGACCCCAGTCCCCGAGGTAGTGGAGGAGAGTGTAGGGGGCATTTCCTCGACTTCCTTCTTGTACGAATGCAGGCTTTCTAGCTCTTCCTAGTCTGTTCTTCCTGCCACGCTGTTTTAGTTCCTTTCTTCTTTTCGATCGAGAAACAGATCCTAGAAAGGCCTATGGGGCTGGCCCTGCAGGTTAGGGAGATCATTTTCAACACCATCAATAGCAGCATAGTTATTATTAATATCGTTAGCACTCGTAGGATAACCACAAAACTTGCCTTCCTGTTCACCACCTCCCCGGCCCCTCACGAAGCTCCTCGGAAGCAGATCTCAGCACACCTGCCGTGTTACGGAGGACGAAGCTGGTGTCCACGGGCTGCGTGTCTTAGCAGAAGGCAGACTCAGGAAACGTTGTTGCTTTGTTTTTGTGGGACTGGCCTTGAACCCAGAGGCATTAGACCTCTGAGCTATACCCCCAGCTCTATTTTGTTTTAAATTTTGAAACAGGGTCTTGCTTGGTTGTTGAGAGTCTCACTATTTGCTGAGGCTGTCCTCCAACCTGTGGTCCTCCTGTCTCAGCCTCCCCAATACTGGGACTACACACACTCGCCACCATGCCTGGCTTAGATCTGAAACTTTGGATTCCAAATTTCGTGTTCCTTTCTTGTTCATCTCATAGGACGTCCTGATAGTACATCCTACCTACTACGTATGCACCAGGTGTGTGTTTCAGGGGAGAAAAAGGTTCAGAGTCACGTGTGTGCTGTGTGGCTTACATGGAAGTGCTTAGTTCCCTTTTTGCTCTCTGACCTAACACAAGCTGCTTGAGTACAATGTGATTTATTAGGAAACCTCGAGGCAGGGTCCAGGGAGCGGTACCGGGAAGGCACGGGCTGGCCTGGGCTCTGCTGTCCTCTGGGAGCCTTCTCTGACCCTTGCCCTCTGGGCTCACTCTAGCAGGCTGGAAACAAGGTGCTTCCTCTGTTTCCATTTCCTCAGTTTACCAAAGCGCTAAGAGAGTAGAGACGATCAGTTTACACAGGCCCCGCCTCCAATGTCTCCCCTCCTGTGGTGTCTGAAGAACAAATAGATTTTCCACCGATGTCTCAAAGGAAAAGAAGGAAGATTGGAGGAAAGGAAAAATAATTTCTCCTGGATTCCATTCATCCACCCACCCCGCATTTATCATATCATTAGGGGCGAGGCTGACTTTAGATATTCTGAGGAATTAAAAACAGAAGATATTTTATGGAGGGCAATTTGTAGCAATATATATAAAGGCATACATATGCCAATGCGTAAACTAGGATGATCCGTAAAATTTGTTAGAGTTATTTGGGAAAAATGTGAATGCATTATTAAATTATGGCAGATCCACATATTACCTATGTGGATATTAAAAAGGATGTTGTAGATATTTTATTTATTTGACATTGAAAGATGTTCATAATATGCTATATTAATAAAAGCTAAAATATATTTAAATAAGACACATATTTGCTCTCACAGAAAAAAAAATAAAAGCCTGTATACTAGATTGTGAATAGTAGAATATATGGCAAATTTGAAACACAATTTTACTTGATCTTTTATATAATTCTGCATTTATTTTGAATTTTTTATAATTAACACATTTTATAATAAGAAAACAACATATCTTAATTTTTTAAATTTTTCAATGTTTTTATTTACTGTGGTGCTATGGATTGAACCCAGGGGTGTTTTACCTCTGAGCTACACCACTAGCCCTTTTTATTTTTTATTTTGAAACAGAGTCTCACTAAGTTACTCTGTGCTGGCTGTGAACCTGTAATCCTCTGGTCTCAACCTCCCAAGTACTAGGATTACAGGCATGTGCTACCACACTCAGCTCATGTTTAAATAAAAAACATGACCGTATTAGCACAGAGAGATGATAATGATATGTTGCAGTATAAAGAGTAGACTTAAAAACTTTATATGTGGCATAGGATGGTATATTTTGATATATCCTTATAGCAAATATAGGAACCTCAAAAACCTAGAATGGTGTACAGTAAAATACAAATGCTTTGTGTTATCTGATTTTGTTTTGCTGTATTGTCTAGTGTCTATAATGAATACGTGTAAATTACATAACAAGATTGATACGTAGGTTAACTTTTCCTTTTACTAGAAAGTATTCATGGAATAGCGTTCTGCCTTTGATGGGCTCACACCCTGGAAGAGGAGAGGACTGTGGACTGCACAGAACCCAGCTATGCCAGAGGGCTCATGCATTTACCTACTGAATCCAGACAAGATTCTCGGGAGAGAGCACATTTGAGCCGTGCCTTAAAAGAGACTATGAGCAAACAAAAATTGGAGGAAGGGGCGTTCTCGTCAGGGAAAAGACAGGAAGACGCAAAATGTGGCTGTGTCCAGGGAGCAGCACATGTAAGGGACCTGACGGCCCACCATCCACTCTCCCATTCGCCATCGGCCAGACCCCCCACCAGCATGCTTCCTCACCAAGCTCGCCAATATATTTTCAAATAAAACAAGGGCAAAGGGTGCATTTCTATCCTAATTTGATATTATTGCATGCTGAATGAGGCAAATAAAAGTAAATTTAGTAGAAGAGAACTCTAGTGCTTGTGTGTGTGTTTGTGTATGTGTGTGTGTGTTTAGGAGATGGAGGGGGTTCCACCTCTGAGCCACACTGCTAACCCTTTTGAAACCAATTCTCACAAGGTTGCTGAGGGTCTCACTAAGTTGCTAATGATAGCCTCAAACCTGCAATCCTCCTATCTCAGCCTTCCAAGTACTGGGATTACAGGTGTGCATCACCGTGCTCCGCAAATTATTTTGTAGTATGGGAATTCATCGGCTCTTGCCTGGGTTTGACTGGGAACTTTAATCTCCACCAAACTGATCCAATAAGAAAGCTTCTTTAATTCTCAAGGACAAGGCAGAAATTTTGCAGATAGCAGATTTAGGGGCTTAGTTTCATGCATCCATAAAGAGAGTTATAAATTTCAGAGGGCTAAGGCTTGTCCTGGTGCAACCTGGGCCTTCGCAGCAAGGATGGCAAGCCAGAAGAGTGAATTGCAAAGGATGCTACAGCTCTGTCTCCTAGCAGACAGTCTAGACGGTAGGAAGTGGGGAGATGCCCTGCGGAATGGCTCTGTGTACCTCTCTGGAACATAGATAGTCTGGGAAGTCCAAACAGGGCTTGCTTTTGCATAGGCGTATGCACAGGGAACATGAAAGGAAGGGAATTATCCAGGTGGGTCCTGCGTGCTTCCCACGGGGCCCAAACGCTTGGTCCCTCTTGGCGTTGCATGCAGCAGCAAAGTGGCCGCAAAGGCTTTCTCGCGCGCAGAGTCCCCGTCCTCCACAATCACATCTGGGTGAAACCGGAGCCCTGCTTTAGATACCTGGGGACTTCGGGTCTGGTCAAGGCTCCGTCTCTAACTCACTTGGAGACCTTGGGAGATGCAGGGCTAATCAGGAGGGCTCAGCCTTTCCTTCAGCTTTCACACCACCTCACGTTCTGCCCTCTTGTCAGGAACATCTCGGTAGACACAGTGATCGTGGTGAGCCCACCTCTGCCCGTTTCTGATGCTCGCTGAGAACCTCTGAACAAGATGGTCTCACTGTGCTTCATAACCCCCATATTCCAAAATTTCAGAATTCTTGATTCAAGGTATCAAGAGAACTTTAGCCCAGTATGAGGGCACATGCCTAGAGTCCCAGTACATTGGAGGTTGAGATAAGAGGATTGCAGGTTTGAGATCAGCCTTGGCAACTTAGTGAGACCTTATTTCAAAATAAAACAACGAAAGGAGCTAAGGTGTAGCTTGAAGATACAATGCCCCTGGGTTCAATCTTCAGTGCCAGGCATAAATAAATAAACAAATAAATAAATAACAATCAAAACCACAAAAAAACAAAAGAGGCTTTAAAAAATTGGCACAGACATAATTATGTTTGTATACGCTTAGACAACATCTGGAAGGACTTTTTACAAAGATGCTAACAGTAGTTTTCTCTGGAGCGGGGACGGACCTAGGAGCCTGATGGTTAAGGAAATAAAAAGAATGACTTTTCACTGCAGAGTCATTGATTTAATTTTTATATTTACTTTTGTTGAATACATATTATGCTAGGAATTTCATTTGGCTACATGTCACAGAGATCTGAGGAATGATTTCTAATCGCACAAGGGGTTTTATTTTTCTTACTAAATGAAAGGTTTGGGCAGGCTCTCAAGAGCTGGTACAATGCTGTGAGGATTCCTCCTGCAATACCATCCTTGACTGCGGCCCTGTGTGACCCCAAGCTCACAGCTGCTGCACCTCCAGGCAAGACCCCAGTGTTTCAGGCAAGAAGGCAGAAGGCGAAGAGGGTTGTCAGTTTATTAAAGTGCTTTCCTGGGAGTCCATCTCAGTAACTTCTGTTGGCATCCCCGTTCTCAGAAGTGCACAGTGCTCCTCCCTCTAGCTGCAAGGGAAGCTGGAAATGAGGGTCGCTTTTATTGTTATTATTGGATATGTTGCCATCCCGTGCGAAATTCGCATTCTGTTAATAAGAATGGAGAAAAGGGATAGGAACTTGGTAATCTGCAGTGTCTGCCAGGCGTGTATTATCTTAAAAAAAAAAACAAACAACCATATGTGCCATATATATGAAAACTTTAAGGAGAAAGTCAGAACGTGAGAAGTGACTATGGTGGAGTGGAAAACTCAATAGGTTTCGCCCAGCACCACATCCAGTAAGCTACTGAAAACTGTATTTAAAGTCTCTGAAATTTGTTCTAAGGCCATATAGCAAATGGGAAAACATGTATCTAAGGCAATCTGCTAAATCTTGGTAGATCCTGCGTGAGCCTGTGGCATTTGGGCACATCCCTGTCCGGTTTGTGGGGGAGACTCCTCGAGGCAGGTGCCTCTTCCTCCAGTGCTCGTTCCTCTGTGCCATTAAGGGCAACACTGACCTGACAGCTTCTGGATTAGATGGATTAGAGCTCTTTAGTCCCATGGCTTGGCTTTGCTTTTTTTTTCCATTTTAAAGGAGACCTGCTTTGGTTCACCCAGGGCTGTAGAGCCCAGACCCCCATCATGACAGAGGGTGAGGAAGGGGACCAAGAATTGAGCCTCCGGGTTTGGGTTCCCACTGTTTTCTTGGTAAGTCACTTCTCTCTGGTTTCTGTTTCCTTGAGAGGGAAGAAAGAAGAGCCAGTCTAGGAAACAGGAAGACATCTCATGACTGTCGTGGAACTTGAAAATCACGACCTGATGGTCTGACCCGAATGTCCCCATAACCTTCCTTCCTCTCAGTTCCTCCCTCCTCCCTCCCCACAAGCGCCCTTCTCGTTCACTCTCTTCCTTTAAAGTGTCGACTGTCTGAAGGCTCTGGAGGCTGCTCTGGAGCACAGCCGATGGGGTTCAGTACAGGTGGTCAGACCTCTTGATGCCCGCCTTATTTTGGAGGACTGAGGCAAGAAGAATGCCCTGAAGGAGAGCTAGGACCTAGAGCTGGAGGAAATGGGGGTCACGAGGGGATTCCTACAAAAAGAGAAGCTCGAACGAGAAAGATAGGGCTGCAGTGGACTTACAAGTTAAGAAGATAGGTTAGTAAATAATTTTGTTTCATGCCTCATCCCTGTTCCCTTTCCTGGGAATGGAAGGGCAGGAGGGCAGGAGGGAGAGAGGACCTTCGGTGCCTGCCCTGTGCCAGCTGCCGGGCCTGGCTTAGTGCTAATGCAGAGGCCCCAGCCTGACACCTCTGAGCACTTCGCCGGCTCTGCACAGCCACTGCACCATTATTACTGAATACATTTCTTTAAATCAACTTCCTTTTCTTTTTTCTTTTTTTTTTTTTTTTTTTGCAGTACTGGGGATTGAACTCAGGGGACTTCTACCTCCGAGCTACACCCCCAGTCCTATTTTTATTCTTTATTTTGAAACCAAGTCTAAGTTGCGGAGTGCCTTCACTAGGTAGCTGAGGTTGGCTGCGAACCCGGATCCTCTGGTCTCAGCCTCCTAAGTACTGGCATGACAAGCTTGCATTACCACGCCCGGCCTAAATCAACTCCCTTTTTGTTTTTTTTCTTTAACTTGCCTACCTCCTTTAGCTTTATGTCAATTGACAATGTCCATAAAAGAGTTTGTATGTCAATTGTTTTCTAAGGTCTGTGAAGACAAGCATGTGACTATCAGAATTAAAAAGTATTTGTTCCCATGTTTATTCACTTTGGGATCCACCAACAATAACTCATTCAGTTCTCGAAACTACTCTACAAGGCTGGAATTATGATTATCCTTATCCTGTGCACAAAGGAACTAAGGTTCAGAGAGGTTAAGTAACTCGTCCAGGATCACAAACCAACAAAGGCAGAGTAAGACCCGAAACCACTTTTGTCCCGAGTCCTGCACTCTTTCTTCCAGCTCTGCCCTGCAGTGAGGAGGAGGAGAAGAGAGGGCTGCAGAGGCCAGAGGAGCCTTTGATCCGCCTCACTAGTTCAGTCTCACAAAGAGCCAAGCCCGCAGCCCTTCGGCCTCAGCTCGGACTCCCGGTTCCCTCTGTCACAACTGAACCGAGGTGCTTTGTCCAGTGGTGACTTTGACCCGGGCGGCTCCTGCGTGGCGGCCCACGTCCACAGGCAGGGGTGCTGGGCAGTGGGGTCGACTCAGAGAGGCCAAGGACAGTTCCAGGAGACTGGAATTCACCGGGGAATGCTCAGAGGAAATCAGTGGCTGCTCCAAGAAGAGTTCAGTGGGGACGGCTGGTAGATGGCACCTCTGTGTCTCAAAGTGCCTCCTCTCCCTCGTGGCATTTTGTCCAGTGGCGGCTGGCTGGGGGTGACATGTCCCTTCTTTACGTAGCCCTCAGCTCTGTGCCCTCCGCCCTCAGAGAGGGGTCTGTATGTTCGGCTGCAGGAGCAGTGACATCACTGGCACCAGCTGGCGGAGTCTTCTCGTGTGACCGGCCTCCCAAGGAGCCGCCGTCCGAGCGCACGAGCAAGCGAGTGGCCCTGGCTCCCAGCGTACAGGAGAGAACGCCAGGGTCCTCGAGGTAGTGTGGGCGTGCGCTCCACGGCCCAGCTGCTTCTCACTGTCCCCTTAACCCTCGGCTAGGTTTGGGGGAACAGAAAGGGTCCGAGAGTGGCGGCACACGCTTGTAATCCCAGTACTTGGGAGGCTGAGACAGGAGGATCGTGGGTTCACGGCCAGCCTCAGCAAGTAGTGAGACTCTTATTGATTTAGCGAGATCCTGTTTCCAAAATAAAAATAAGGCTGGGCATGGTGGTGCACACTTGTATTTCCAGTACACAGGAGGCTGAGACAGGAGGATTGTGGGTTCCCGGCCAGTCTCAGCTACTTAGTGAGGCCCTTGGCAACTTAGTGAGACCCCCGTTTCCAAATAAAGAATAAAAAATAAGGCTGGGAGTGTAGTAGCTCGAAGGTAGAATGCCCCTGGGTTCAATCCCCAGTATTGCAAAAGAAAAAAAAAAAAAAAAAAACAAAGAAAGGAAGGAGGCCTTCGGGGACATGTTTTTATGACCACCGCCACCCCCTTCCTTTAGGGGTGGCACAGTCATCCTGGCACCGAGGCTTCTAGAAGCCTTCTTAATCCCCGCCCTGCAGAGTCCCAACCTGACCTTCCACTCCCCACCTGCCGGCCCTGCCTGCGTGTCTGCTTCTTGCCTGGGCAAACACAGGGCTTTTCCTCAAGGCGGGCCTTAGGGTGGGTTTGCTATTTTAGATAGTGGATTTATGACAGTGGGCGTTCATCCTGGAACAATCTGGAAGGATTCTTTCATCTTCTCTTTCCACCAACAGCACCTTGTTGCCTAGTGCAGAGAGGACTCATTTGTTTTGCAAAGAAAGGCAGGATTCTCTGCCGCCTGCCCCGGGCGGGCCCCTTCCCCTGCTGCGGCGGGGCCCTCACATGAACCGGAGCGGGCACAGTGAGGGCCGCGTGGAGACTAGGCCTTGGCTGACCTCGCTGCTTCGTCTTCCTCCTGCCGACGGCTTGCTCTGGGCTTGGGGGATTGGCGGGGGGCGGGGGGTGACTAGAAGAAAAGTGTAGGGGTGATGGGGCAAAGGAGCTGACATTTATTATTCTGGGTGCAGCGTGCATCACCCACTCTACCAGCTACTTCCTCTCTGTTCTCTTACCTGATGTTCTCAGCAACCTGCAGCCAGGACGCTGGCATCGCCAGGCTCACGGTGCGGCGGAGGAACTTGCTTAAGCCTTGTGGCTGCTGGATGGCAGAGTCAATGGCACCCAGGTCTACCTCATTCAAAAAGTCCCTCTGTTTGGTCCGCCAGGCCATCTCATCTCTAGGCGAGTTACAGGGGTTTGCAAGGAGACTTCGAAATCACCTCATTCGGTATTTCTTAGGTCGCATGCTTCAGGACAAACAGTTCCTCGTATCTGAGGGGGAGGAGGCTAAAAACTTCTGGAGGAGGTTGGTTGGAAGAAAATTAAATCGATGTCTTTACTACAGTACTTCTCAGAGCCTTTAATATTCGAATGTGCGTGTCAACGGCCAAAGGGAACTGTAACGTGTAACATCACCCAGTTCACCCAGGAGACTGTTTTCATGCAAAATATCCAAGAAGCTTTACTGGTGACTTTGGAAAATGCTAATCTACCGACTCTTTTATTTGAAGTATTAAAAGGAAGGCGAATGCCTTGCCTGAGTAGCAGGCAGGCGTTTCCAGACGCCGCAGTGTCTCTCCTGTCCTGTCTGTCAGTCTCAGTAGAGACTCTGACCAGTTAATCAGGCATGAGGAACGAGGTATCAGGATGTGCTGGTGCACACCTGTAATCCCAGTTCTTGGGAGGCAGGGCTGGAGGCCAGCCTCAGCGATTTAGCGAGGCCCTCAGCAACTTACTGAGACCCCGTTTCAAAAGAAAAAACAAAATAGGGCTAGGGGCTGTAGCACAGAGGTAGAATGTCCCTGGGTTCAATTCCTAGTACTACAAAAATATAAATAAATAAATAAATAAATAAATAAATAAATAAATAAATAAATAAATAAATAAATAATAAATAAAAGAGAGAGAACGAAGGCCCAGGTAGGGCCGGCCTTGCTGCTGGCGGAGTCCAAATGACAACTGGCTTGCTGGGGCAGGCACCGGCCTCATGGAGCTGCTGCCTGGCTGCAGAGAGGGCGCGTCGGCGGCCCTGGGGGGTTCCTGAGAGCACCCCCCTCAGCCTCCGCTGGGCCCACGGCTGCAAGGTGGGCCGGCGCTGGCCTCCCAGGCCACAGCGAGGAGTTGAACTAGTGCTGCCGGTTGCCTTGACAACCAGCACAGCCCTGGCCAGGGAACCTCGCAGCTCTCCAGCATCCGGCCCCGAGATCAGAGGCCGTCCTTCCATCTCGTGCTCCCTCGCTACCTCGTGACCACTTTTCTGAGGATGGAGGTGTTAAGTAACTACCCCAGGGGAAGTGACCTCTGCAGTCAGCATATCCTGGAGTCCAAAACTTTTCTTGAAAGCCGGGTGTGGTGGCGCATGCTTGTAATCCCAGTACTTGGGAGGCTGAGACAGGAGGATGGCAGGTTCGAGGCCAGCCTCAGCTACATAGTGAAGCCCTCCGCAACTCAGTGAGATCCTGTTTCAAAATAAAGAATGAACAATAGGGCTTGGTGTGGAGCTTGGAGGTAGAATGCCCCTGGGTTCAATCCCCAGTACCATAAAAACAAAACAAAACAAACAAACAAAAAGCAAACAACAACAACAACAAAAAAAAAAACCCCAACAATAACAAAACGCTTTTCTTGAAACTTGGCCAGAAGGATGGTCCTGGTGATGACGGTCTGGGAATGCAGTTGTTTTGGGATGCGGTACATGACTACCCTCTGACTGCAGACACGTGGCAGATGGGGACAGAAGCACCAGGGTTAGTGGTTACTGAGCTGTCACGCCACAGAAGGGTCAGCATTTTTGGAATGAGCTCCGAGGTAGAAGTACCAAGGTAGCTGGTTTGTGTTCAGCGTAAGGGGAACGCTTTCTAGGACTCAGATAAAGGGACAGGGTCCCTCCAGGGACGGTGGGTTTGTCACCACTGAAGAACGAATGCAGGCTCGATGGCGGTGGCTGAAGTGTCTCGGGGACATTGGCAGGTGGCCAGGGAGGAGGTGTCACCCTAGACGGTCAGCTTTAGGTCTCCCTTGGAGACTTGAGTTCTGGGGGGGGGGGGAATGCTTGCAGATGTTGTCCAGGGGTGCCTGGAGCTTCCTGTAGGAGAATAGTGTGTCCACTTCTCTAAATGCTTCTGGATGTATAGAAACCACATCCTTTCCCTTGCCCTGACCCCACTCACGCCTTCTCTGGGCTTCTAGTAACAAATGCCTTTGAAGCCATTTATTAAGAGTCTGAGTTCTGTCTTTAATCCTGAGCTTTCCAGAGAGTCAATCATCTTTCTCCTCTGTTGAGATGCCCGGCCCATGGTCTGGAATTTCAATCCTAGGTGCTCCTTGGGGTATTTTCAGCGTATATATTTTCTACTTTCTTTGCCAACTTGGCATTAGTTTACATTTGTGATCAGTGGCTCATAGATTAACTCTTCTTCCTTGATTTCTTGATGAGATAATTAGAAAGTTGGCTACTGTGTACTGCTATCTCCACTCTGCCTTGGGCTACTTGGGAAGCAAACCCTAATTGGGATTTCTCTGGCTCTTTCAAAGACAGCGAATAATGATTTAATTTATAGCAATGTAACTGATGAGGGATGATTGAAGGTCTAAGACTTGAGGTCCCCCTAACCCCCTTTCCATTTCATGGAAAACTGCAGAGAAAGCGTGACTATGTCTCCTAATGCTATTCTACGGGGCTTGTCCAAACACCAGATCTCAAAGGAGAATTTATATAGGGGCATGATCAGACTTGAAGTCAGAAAATACAGGTTTCAATCATGTTCCCTCACTGGGAAGATACTCACTCAGACACTGGGCCTCAGTGATCTTGTCTGCAGTGTGGAGACAGATTCGTTAATTCCCTCCACAGACGTGGGATCGCATGTGCAGCACAGAGCACGTGCGAAGGCTCATCTCTGCCTTGTGGGACGGCTGCACGCATGCGTTGTCTGAGGAAAAGTACTGAAACTATTAAGTGCACCATTAAAAGAAGGAGTTGTCATACAGAGATGGAACCTAAAATAGTTTTCCTTTCTAATAAAACCCATCATCTCGACATCTAGGGAAGTGTTTCTTGACAACACCCCACTTCTTTTGTGTCTTTTCACACTGGAAATACAGATGCCCCACGACTTATGATGGAGTTATAAGCTAGTAAACGCAATGCGAGTTGGAAGTCTCATAAATCAAAAGTGTGTTTAATACACCTCACCTTCCAGACATCATAGCTTAGCAGTGCAGAATACTGTTGAGTGCTGGTGGTTTCCTTTAGTGATGGGGGACTGCAGGGAAGCTGTGGCTTGCTGTTGCATCAAAAAGAAAAAGAATACTGGGCACGGGGGTGCACACCTGTAACCCCAGGAGGGATTAACTGATGAGGATTACCTGTAACTCTTGGGAGATGAAGACCGGAGGATCACAGCTTTGAGGCCAGCCTCAGCAACTTAGCAAGGCCCCCAGCAACTTAGTGAGACTCTGTTTCAAAATAAAAGATAAGCTGGGAGTGGTGGCGCACGCTTGTCATCCCAGTACTTGGGAGGCCGAGACAGGAGGATTACAGGTTCGCGGCCAGCCTCAGCTACTTAGTGAGGCTCTCCGCAACTTAGTGAGACCCTATTTCAAAATAAAGAATAAAAAATAGGGCTGGGGGTGTAGCTTAGAGGTAGAATGCCCCTGGGTTCAATCCCTAGTACCATAAAAATAAAAAATAAAAATAAAAGATAAAATAGGACTGGGGGATGTAGGTCAGAGGTAGAATGTCCTTAGGTTCAATCCCTAGAACAGAGAGAGAGAGAGAGAGAGAGAGAGAGAGAGAGAGAGAGAGAGAGAGAGAGAGAGAGAGGTTAATCCAGGAAAGTATCAAAATTCAAAATCCCAAGTACAATTTCTACTGCATACATACCACGTTTGCACTATGATAAACTCATTGCAAGCCAAACCACTGTAAGTCAGGGCCAGCTAGCCATTTTCCTGTCTGTAGTAAAAAGTCTGTGCATCAGGAAAGGATGGAGGTCCGCCTCCTAGGCTTGAGTTAGCCAAAAGTCCATTTATCGGCCAGGACCTCTCTAGACCCCCGCTCTTCTAAGAAGCCCAGCATGGCCCGAGGTGGATGAGGCACCAGAGCTACTTTTCGGATCTGGGGATGCTTAGGAAGGCAGCCAGATGTGGTGAGGAGAAACAAACTCCTGTGGCCTTATAGACATCTTTGCCATTCACCGGTCCCATAACCCTCACCTAGTCATTGTCGAGTCTCCGTCTCCTTTCCTTTAAGTCGAGCATGGTCGCACACGGCCTATTCCCCACGTGAGCCGTTGTGCAGCTCCACGGAGCCAGCGTGAAGAAAGCACTTTGTAAAACTAAAGACCCCATGCTAACGTCAGGACGCGTTTTGGCGCGTACCCTGGACCTGCACCAGCAGTCCTGATGTCTTAGACGCCTGTCCCTTTGCATGTCGATTGTAAGTGCTGGCTGGGGCTGCCACCAGAAGTGATGCTGTCTGCTTTTCTGATCATTATCTCCTTAATAAGTTCCCAGCACTTCTGTTTTCTGAGTCATTCTCTCTCTTTCTAAATGCTTGTGCAGAATCATCTTCCCAGCACAGATGTGGAAAACGAATTTCACCTGACAGTCCAGTTCTATGGAATGGCGAATGCAGCCCAGTCCCTTGCAGATGTAAATGTATTTCCTTCTTTCTGTGTACGCCACAGTCATTCCCAAGTCACGGCCGTCTACATATTTATGCACGTGACTCTATTTCCAAGCATAATGACAATAAAGAGTCCCAGCATCCCTCCTTGCGACACCTCCGAGACATCTTCCCACAGCTTCATCTGCAGATAGATGGAAAGGATTACTTGGTGTATATAAAGCTCTTGGAATTTATGACTTGTTTTATTAGTTCCTTCTTAGAACCTCCCTAAAAGGGTGGCCAGTGAGAACTGGTGAGGAAATCGAGTTCTGGTGACACCACGAACATGACCGATGGCTGCTTCCCTCGGTCAGACCTGTGAGATGAATTCCTCTAGTAAAATCCTACAGGCTTGGTTGCTCTTGACATTAACAGCGGGTTGTGAGTGCTCCGTCCACAGGCTCAATGAAAGTGATTGGTGCCGATGGCCTCTGAAGACTCAGCCAGCACACTCAGGATGTCTAGAGGCACTTTCCTCTGCTGCCGCAGACATTTCTTTCCATCCCAGATGGCATCTTAATTTTCTACAGGGTGGAACAGGGCGTCTGCAGCCCTGAGAGGAAAGCGACTGGCCAGAAGTCACCCAGTGAGCTGGCTACAGAGCCAAGACCGCAGGACGTAGGAGCTCAGTACATGTTTGATGAATGACTGACTGAATGGACCCAAAGCTACTGCTCAATTTTCTCTTCCTACTAGCCTCGATAGGAAGTTATCTGGATTCCTGTCATGTTTTCTGAGTTGAAGGCGCTCTCCTCAAGCCATATGAAGTTCTAGTCCTGCCCTGTCCGACGTGACAGCTCTGAGTTATGTGTGGCTGCAACTTCAAATGTGGCTGATTCAAGTTGAGATGACCTGCCAGTCCATCTCAAAGTCTGAAGGCTTCCTGGGAAAAGGAAGGAAAAGGATCTGGAGCGTCCTGAAATACAAGCTAAGGCCCTTGCAGGAGAAGACCAGAGTTCAAAACCAGATCTGGGGCCAGGCATGGTAGCACAGGCCTGTAATTTCAGTACTTGGGAGGCTGAAACAGGAGGATCTCAAGTTTGTGACCAGCCTCAGCAACCAGCAACTTAGTGAGGTCCTCTGCAACTTGGTGAGACCCTGCTTCAAAATAAATCTCATTGCTAATTTTCATAGTGGTTACATGGTGAAATGGTAATAGCTTAGCTCTATTAGGTTAAATAAAATGTAATATTAAAAATTAATTGCACCTTTTTTTTTTAGCTCACACGTGTGTGTGTGTGTGTGTGTGTGTGTGTGTGTGTGTGTGTTACTGGGGATTGAACCCAGGTACATTCTACCTCCAAGCTACACTTCCAGCCCAATTTTTAATTTGGAAACAGGGTCTAACTAAGTTGCTGAGACTGGCTTTGAACCTGTGATCCTCTCCTGTATCAGCCTTCCAAGTACTGAGATTGCAGGTGTGTGACACTGGGCCTGGCTTCTTTTTACTTTCTTGATGGGGTTACAAATTGAAAATTTAATTTAGAGCTTGCGTCAGAGTTCTATCATACAGTACCATAATCTAGTCTATGGAAGCTTTGCAAAAAGAATTACATATTGATTTGTTGACCTTTCAGCAAAAAATAATTTCTTCAGGCTAGCCAAGAACCTAGGAAACAAAGATAAGAGTTATAATTGATTTTCTTTTCAACAAAAAAAGGAATATTCCTCCATCTTTTCTCTTCCGTAACCCTTCCCCTTGCATTTCAATTGCAGGATCCTCAAGTTCAGAATGGAAAGGCTGGGGAACCTGCGGGGTGCCGAGGTGTCCGTAGCAGGTGGGGCAGCTGGCCAGCGACCTGGGAAGAAGGACATTGAGTCAGAACTGCCCCCATCTTGGTCTCCACAGGCCCTGAAGACCCGTGCGCACCGCAGAAGCACTGAAGTTCTAATAAGAAAAACTACCATGAAAACTGACATTTTTAGAGTACTTTGTAATTTATAAAATACTTTCACATATACACCTCCTTTGATTCCCATAACAGCTCTGTGATACGGGCAGTAATCGAATCTCCTGAGACAGACAAAGACACTGAACTCAAAGAGGCTTGCTCACTATCACGTGACTGGATGTAGGCAGATATGGAGGTTTTTGTGTTTTTTTTTTTGCGGGGGGGGGTGGTGTTGGTGGTGCTGGGGATTGAATCCAGGGGCATACTACCTCTGAGATACACCCCCTAGCCCTATTTTTAATTTTTAATTTTGAAACAGGGTCTCACTAAGTTGCCGAGGACCTCACTAAGTTGCTGAGGCTGGTCACGAACTTGAGATCCTCCTGTTTCAGCCTCCCAAATACTGAAATTACAGGCCTGTGCTACCATGCCGGGCCCCAGATCTGGTTTTGAATTCTGGTCTCCTGCAAGGGCCTTAGCTCATATTTCAGGATGCTTCGGAGTCTCGTGTGTAAGTGTCATTGGCTTGTCCTAAGGCCCGGCGGCCTCACGCTGTTCTCTGCTGTACCTCTCTAGCATAGATCAACAGTGGAGGAGAAAAGATCAGACTTCAGAAGTACTAAGAAACTCTAGGAATGCAGATGGCCCCAATTTGCTATGGTTCAATTTGCAATTTTTCAGTTGGAAGATGGTATAACAGTGGCATATATTCCATAGGAACTAGACTTTGAATTTAGATCCTTTCCTGGGCTAGTGATTTGCAGCAGGATTCTCTGTTGTGATGCCGGGCAGGGGAAGTGAGTGCCAGCTCCCAGCCACCGTGGTCACCAAGGAGCACGCTAAGACTGCAGTGTGCTACGTCTAATGCTACGGTTAATACACCTAACCATGACGTTTGGCAGGTTAGGTGTATTAAGTGCACTTCCAACTTACGATATTTTCTGTTCACTATGGCTTTATCAGCATGTAAAACCCACTGTAAGTGGAAGAGCATATGTACGTACCTTGGAGATAAACTTCACAATGGGCACACCGTAATCCCACTGTAATTACCCCACACCATTGCACACAGAGAAGGAAGAGCTATCGTGGCTAAATCCCAGCTGGTGTAAGTCCTACAAGCTGCTGGGCAGAGCGGAGGTATTTCCATCTGAGCGGAAGACTGCGGCTCTGAGCAGAAGACTGCGGCTCAGAGCGCTGAAGTCCGAAGCTCCTCCTGACATCCTCTGCTGCTTTGTGCATCCGTGTACAAATCGCAAGCACTGCTCTGATTGCTGTTTGCTTTGTCTTTATTCATTATTTCATGATTATCTGGATATTTTCTCTACTTGTGTCTTATATTATTTTTTGTTGTTATTTTTAATAATTTATATTCCTTGGGTTTGCTGTTTTGCTTCTTTAGCTCCTCTGGCTCTTAAAAGGTGTTTGTCTTCAAACAAATGTACTCAAGATGTGACAGTTCCTTCTGAGTACTGAGCTTGCTGCGTGCGTGGGTCTTGACATTTCCATTGTGTATGGAAAATGTCACAAAACCTATGTCATTAATCATATTTCACAAATACTTTACTTATAATCCAGTTTTAAGTATTTTATAATCTCCAGGGGGATTTCTCTCTAACCCATATGCATGGTATGGTGCTTACTTTCCAGAAACTATATCTAGTTTTTTAATAGATATATACGCACGTGGGACAAAAGACTGAGGGTGGGGAGAGGGTTTGGCTAAGAGATAAGAGAAGAGTGGAGTGTGATGGTACATGTCTGTAATCCCAGTACTTGGGAGGCTAAGACAGGAGGATCACAAGTTCGAGGACAGCCTCAACAAGTAGTGAGACTCTCATCTTTTTTGGAGACCCTGTTTCCAAAAAAAATAAAATAAAATTGAGCTTGGGTGTACCTCTGGGTTCAATCCCCAGTACTCCCCCCACACATACACACAAAGGGAGACAAGAAAAAAATTTGGAAAGTGATGTAACTCTTCTTCTATACCTCCTCCATCGTGGTATTGTTCCATGGCTATCTACATCTGTCGAAACTTAAAGAAATGTATACTTAAAAAGAGTGAGTTGCACTGTGTGAAAATTATACCTTAATTTAAAATAAAGGAATTAAACAATAAAGTCTCCCTCTCCTCTCCTGCACCTCAGGTGACCACTATAATCAGTCTCTAAAGTATCTTTCTAGGGCTCTTTTATGCATTTTCAAATGTGTGCCTGTTTTTT
>PVLC010022295.1:0-26902 GCA_004027655.1 Graphiurus murinus | reverse complement strand
GTTCACGCCCAGGCTTCAAGCACTCCCTCTCTTCCCCTAGTCAAGAGGCTGGGCTCCCGGCCGATCTGCTTCAGGCTCACTTTTCCATCCCTGGAGGCTGACCTGCCTGCTCGACCTTCCCGGGTTGCTGAGGGGCGCAGGCTGGTGATAGTCTGGCCAGATGGCGGGTAGCTGGTTGGGAAGGGCTAGCAGGGGGGATCGTGGGCCGCCACTTCAAGGCCCGCCGGCTCCCGCTGACTCGTCCTGCCCCTCCCGGACTCAGCTCCTCCGCTCCCACCTCAGGCCCAGGCCTCCGCCAAGAAGCTGCGTCCCACTTCAGGCTCTGGGCAGTCGCAGTTCTGCGCTGAGGCGATGCGCCGGGACAGACCCCAGACCCGCGGGTGCCCACGCTGAATGCCCCACGGTTCTGATCTCCGCCTGGATGCGGCGCAGGGTGCCAGGGGTGCTGTGTCCCAGGGCCCGCCGTTCCCAGCGTCTGGGTAGCCCCCAAGGCTCCTGGTCCTGCCCTTCCATAGCCTACCTCCTCGGCGCTGAGCCCGGCTGCTGCCTGCCCCGGCAGAGCAGGGCCGGCGGGGGTCTGCGCGGAGCACGGAGCGCGGATCGCTGCGCGATGGCGTCTTTTCTTGTCCCCGCTCTGCTTTCTTGATCTTCTTTATTTGTTTGTGGTTCAGATTTCGCTTTTTTCCTTCTGTTGAAAAGATCTTTTTATGGTAAATTTAGATCCAAATCAAGGCGTTTGTGAAAAGACGGTTCACTCAGTCGCCATCTTGGATCTTCTCCTGACTTGGGTACTTCTATTCAGACATCTTTGCTCCTTTCTTTGGGCTTAGTCTAACAGTTTTTATTGCTCTCTCTTCAACATTATGAATATTTTCTTCTTTAGTATCTTTGTGTTTAACATGCTCATGATTTTTTGAATTCTTTGATCTATGAATTTATATCTCTTAAAATCAAAATTAGAAAATTGGCCATTATCAAATATTTTCTGACTTTATACTAGGATTACCTTTTTGTGTGTGTGTGGTACTATGGATGGAACTCAGAGGCTTTCTACCTCTGAGATACATCCCCAGCCCTATTTTATTTTTTAGTTGCAGAAGTCCTCACCAAGTTGCTGAGGTTGTTCTTGAACCTGCAATCCTCCTGTCTCAGCCTCCTAAGTACTGGGATTAAAGTATGAGCCATCATGCATGACTGGCTATAATTAATTATTATATCTTCTTTTATCTATAAATGCTTGAATATACTTATAATAGTTATTTAGATGTTCTTGTGTGCCAAATTTGTCAACTTGGACATTTCTGGGTTAATGTCTATGGACTGATTTTCTTTTGCTAGTTATAGATCTCAGTTTTCTTGCTTCTTCACATGTATGGTAATTTTTGTTTGTATACTGAGCAGTATAATTATTATATTATTTAATATCTTGATATTGTTATTTTATCAGAGTATTAATATTTATTTTTATAAGTAGCCTATTTATTTGCAGATCATTTTGGGTTTTTTTTTAAAGGATTTCTGAATAATTTTTCAATCCAGAATAGCCTTTATGCTAAAGTTACTCTTCTTACTACTGAAGCACACTCTTCTGCATTCTACCAAGTAACCTATGTGGTAGAACATTTTGGCTTGTTTGAACTAAAACTTCTCTTAGTGCTGTATGAACTCTGTATACAATTCAGGTTATACCTAGCTCATGATTTTTCTTTACTTGTGATTCTTTGAATATAGTTACAGCATCTTACCATAGGCATACACAATTTATTTTTAGACACAGATTTAAAGGTCTATATTCAGATTTTAGGAGCTCTTTCTCTCCATATTTCCCATCTGTCCATTTGTTGACTCTCATTTTCTAGTTGCTTCAGAGTCTTTAGCAGCACTGTCATTGTCCTGAGCTTTGCAAGCCCTCAATGCCCTATTTAGTTTCAGTTTCTTGTACTAGAGTACAGTAAATGCCTCCAGGTAGCAATCTAGATAATTACAAGGTTCGCTTTGTTTCTCTACCCTAAAGTGTCTCATTCATGTTTTGGCTATTTCCCAAGGTTTATAAACAGTGGTTTTATACATTTTATCTCTTTTTTAATTGTTTACATCAATCAGTTATACTAGTCTGGTACTGGTTGCTGGCCAGTCATTTAATTTTTATCTAAGTATGTTTATAAAGGAATTTAAGTTTCATATACTTTCTTCTGTCATAAATCAAATATCAGTTTTATAATTCACTTTTTGACTACCGTTATTTATACCCAAGTCATAGTTGCCAAAATTTATGCATTGTTTTTAGGCCAAAACAAGCTTAAATATAATCACTGTATGCAAGAGAAAAGGATTTATAGATGGGTTGGCTGTTGAAAATGCCATCTTTGAATAACTTATTCTAACTCCTGAAATAGATACAAGTGATGACCCAAACTATTTTCAATGTCTAATTCTATAGCAGTATATTTTTTTAAATTACTGAAAATTGGATATTTAAGTTATATCAAATTATACTACAGTTTAAAATATTCCATATAAAATAAAAGATGAATTTAATATTTACAGTTGAGTCCTCTTAAGTATATCATAGTATTAGAGGAAAATGCTAGTGTGGTCCAAATTTTCATCTTTCTATAAATAATATCTTCAAAGAATTACTGTTGTAATTTAGAGAGAAATGATCTTTCAATAATGTGAGTTTAGAGAATATAGGAAGATCTCTGATGAAATATAATTTGTCTTAAATTGTTAAATAGTTCATTTTTATTCAATATGCAAGTTATATGTTAAGATAGGTTTATAATTTGAAAGTCAACTTGTTATTTCACTCAGCTAGAGGTACTGAAGTTGAATTCCTAAAAAGGAAAAACATGAGTATGGGCCTCTATTTGTGAAGAGGAAATATCAGTGTAAGAGTCATTCTCAGAATGTTAGCTTCCTTTAGCTCAGAAGTCCAGTGCGTGGTTATAGAATACTTTTTCAGAAAGAAACTCAGAGGTGGAGATAAGATGACTTTCAGTAGGAAAAAAAAAAAACAAAAACAAAAACCAAAAACCAAAAAACAAAAAAACCCCTCAGATTATTCTTCAAAGGAGAAGGTTGCTGTAGGATGAGTGATGTTAGTCTTCCATTAAAAGTAATAATGATGGGCTGACTTCTTTGAATTCCATGAGAATATGATGCCTAGCATTATATTCTCACGCACTACTGATCTATTGGATTTTGACAAAACAATAAGATGTCAGGTATCATTAATATGAACAAAACATGATAAGAAGTTAAGGAAGGTGAAATGAGGAGCTGCCTGCATGTTGAGAAAAGAATCATAATACCAAAGAATCATTCCCATCAAAGAAATTTTAAAATTTTCTCCAAATAAAATTGTCACTAAAATTTTTATTTATTTATACCATGTTACAAAGTTCAGACAGACCCCCAATCAAAAAAGCAACAAGTCTAACACAAGTGTAGTGATGAATTTAGGGATTTATTGAAGCAATTTTTTTTTCAGAGAGAGATTAAAATGTTCAAATTAAACACATTAAGTAGTAGGCAGTCAAGTTGATCTTAATATCCTTTGTTCTATATTTATTCTGGCTTTTATGTAGTGAAATAAATAGACTTCTTACATAGTTTGCTGTTTTCTCATATGCTGTGGTGCTTATTGAAGTATCCATTGTCTACTCCTATCACTACAACTTTATTACTGTTTTGGATGCCTGATCAACAACTGTATAGTCATTACTGTGATTATTTTAATCTCATTCGTGTCCCTCACTTTAAGACAAGTCTCATGCCTTCAAAATCTGAATCTGTGTTGGTTACTATTCTGCCAAAATTGAGGGGAGTGACTCACATAATAGGTGCTGAGTAAATGAATGGTAAATGAATGACTAACTGACCCCTTTGATGTAAAATATTTTTCAAAACTCTTTTGATTTTGAATATGGTGTAAAATCAAATAATTATACAGTGAACTATATTTTGATCTAATGAACAATTTTTGGACTATCCATTCACTCTCTACTGCTAATAGTTTGCTGACAGTCACCCATTACATTTATATAACCCTGTCTTCAGAGGACATAGAAAGTGTAGCACAATAAAAGAAATCATATTTATTGAGCATGATGTTGTGCTTGCTGGGCCTTTAAATAATAAAATTTACTTAATCACTACAAAGAGCATAGGATATGTACATATGGTCTCTATTTTTGTATATGATGAAAAGCAGACTAAATATTTAAAACATTTATTTATCCAGCTGATAAGTAGAAGAGGCCTATATTACAAACCAAATCCATCTGATACCAAAGCTTCTGCCCATTCTTCTAGTATAGTGAACTAAATTTTTGTACTGAAAATTTCAGGTTATGTATCTAAAGCCATAAATTAGTAGGAAAATGTCAAATACCATGTGCTATTTATACAGTGGATGGAAATGCTTTGCATTACATTAAAGTTGTAACTTTAAAGCAGCATGACATTTTAAGTTGTTTGACTAGCTGGCTTCTTCAAGGACCTACTTCACTATAGTGTAGGAAACCGCTCTAATCACATGTGACAAACATGTTAGGTGGTACAAGAGTATATGATATTTCAAGAAATTAAAATTGTAATATCATAGCTGAGAGAACTTATTCTCTCCAGTCTTCTTTCTTGAGACACATGATTGCCTAAGTTATTCAGTACGGACACTGAACCGTTGTCCTTAAGCTTATAATCTCTCCCAGCCATGTTAATATTTGATTTATTCTCCATCTGTTCAATGAAACCTTCTGCCAATCTAATTCAAACCTTTTTTGATTTTTTTTTTTTTTTTGGTAATAGAGATTGAAACCATAGCATTCTCCCTCTGAGCTAAACCCCTAATCCTTTTTAATTTTTGTTCTGAAACAGTGTCTCACTAGGTTGCTGAGAGACTGCCTAAATGGCTGAGACTGATCTCAAACCTGTGATCTTCCTGACTCAGCCTCCCAAGTACTGGGATTACAGGCCAGCTTGGCTAATTTAAACCTTTTAATTGTCCATATGTAGGATACTTTCCTAACATCTTTATATGTGTGTATTTAAATCAGTTCTGTTTTCTGAGCTAGGATTATTGCTTAAAATGAGACAATGACCAGTTGGATATGGCGGCGCATGCCGGTAATCCCATTACTTGGGAGGCTGAGACAGGAGGATGGCAGGTTCTCAGTCAGCCTCAGTAATTTAATGAGGCCCTCTGCAACTTATTGAGACTCTGTTTAAAAAAATTAAAGTGGGCAGAGGGTGTAGTTCAAAGGTAGAATGCCCCTGGGTTGAATCCCAGTACCACACACACATATATACACAAGAATGAAACAAAGACTGAACATCCTTTGCTAGATGGCTTGTCAGGTGTGCCTAATAAAATCTATGTTATTATAAATAACTCACATGCTAATAGTGACCCATAAAATAAGCATATATTAACATATTTAATTCAAATAGCTAAGTGAATATTATTGGTATAATAGAAAAATTATTTTAACAAAATTTAGTATACAATAATTTCATTTTCTACCAGATCTTGTGGCAGAACACTATGAATAGTGTTAGCTACTTGCAATTATAAAATTCCAAAATAGATTTCTTAAATTTCACACTAAAACAAAGTAGTAATAGTTGTGTTAAAATAGAACTTTTATTATTATTCCTCAGTGGAAGAAATAAGCATATGCTTCAACATTAATGATGTTTTCCTATTTTAGTAGTACCATAATATTATTGTAGTCTAATATTTCATACTAGTGACTTAAATTAATATTATCCAATTAATTTGATATTTAAATTATTAGGTATTGCTGTCCCTTTCTGTTCCCCCACCATTGGTGGAAGTAGCCAGGTTTAAAAAATTGTATCTTTTTTATTATAGGAGATAACACAATTCAGGCTTTAGTTTTAAATGATATTTGCTCCAATGTTTATTTGTGCTGGTAGATATCCCATTACAATTCATATTTTTAATAAGATACACTTTGATTATATATCATGTTTTTAACATACCTTTTTTAAAATGATAAATTAAATTTGGATATGAAAAATACTTTTCTATAAAGTTAATTTCAATTCATCCTGTTTTACACTTTAGGATTCTGTTCTAGACTGCTTATGCATACATGATAATATTAGTTAAAATTTTAAATATAATTATTATATATTTTTCTGAACAAATTGGATCACAGTTGTATTTTTGATGAAGATGAGAGTCTTGTTTAATTTTTCAAAAGCCCTTCCAACCAAGTAAAATAACGTAAGAGAAGACATAAGTCTCTGATGGTGTTATACCAGTTTCACTGTCATACTCATCACCTGGTGTTCAAAGTATATTTCTGAATATTGATTTACTCATTTGTCAGCTCTAGAAAGTGATTCTGAGGAGTGTACAGGAGGATACTGCTCTGGGCAAGGGAAACCCTTGTAGTACTAGCTCTGTCTCTATATCCAACTAGACAATTTACTTAACAGTCTATGGGCGGTTCTCAATCTATTCAATTAATGGGTTGGTCTAGCCAATTTCTCAAATTTCTTTAATTCCTACAATGCCTTGACTCACTGCCGTTGATTTAGAGGCAGTCTTAAATTGTTTATTACTTACTTAGGCAAAACTAAGAATTATTTAAAGGTGAGAAAGACTATTTCAGATACAAATTTATCATGAACTACATAGTAACATGTTATATTCAGTTTTATTTTTTTCAATGTACTGTTCAACAGTACACAATAAAAATTGTAAACTACATATTTATCAGAATGTAAATATTATATCACATAAATTTTATCAATAATAAATACCAAAAATCTGTAATTTTCAGAAATAATCACTGATTCTTTGTTTTGAAGAAAAATTTAGCATACTTATCTATTCAGACCAAGATAGGTCTTATTATTTAGTTTGTTTCACATTTGTACATACTCTACAGCAAACCCACAGAACTTTATTTAAAATTAAAGTTTACCCTTTAAATTCATATACAACTCTTTTATTATAAGCTTTCTGTTCTATGCATGGGAAATTTTCTTAAAAGAAAAAGAGTATTTGTATTTCTTGTAAGTACCTGTGAAGATTAATTAAATTTTGCAATAGATCTGTGAAGTGGAAATATTGTAATCACTTTTTCTGGAATATTGTCTTCTGCAGAGCCCAAAATAAAACTTTCCTGGCAGGTTGGGTAGCATTCCTTAATATTCTAAACAATGTGCTGAAATGGATTCTATAATCAGTTCATACACAAAGGAAATATGTAAAAGTTTAGCTTAATTATATGTAACTAAACATTATGGTAAAATTTCAACCTTTTCTTATTCTTATAAGAGGATATGAAGATGGTTATGATTTGAATTTTTCTAACTTGGTCACTTAGTTTTCAAAAAGTGATTAGTATAAGAAATTATACCATTGACTATTAACTTGGGGTCAAGGCTAGTCCATAGCTCACACTTTATTTTATTTTTTATTTTTTTCGGTACTGGGGATTGAATTTAGGGGCATTCGACCTCTGAGCTACACCCCCAGCCCTATTTTTTATTCTTTATTTTGAAACAGGGTCTCACTAAGTTGCGGAATGCCTCAGTAGGTAGCTGAGGTTGGCCACAAACCCGGATCCTCTGGTCTCAGCCTCCCAAATGCTGGGATTACAAGTGTGTGTCACCACGCCTGGCTCACAGTTTATTTTAGATCCATATGTAAATGTAAATATATATTTCATGTTGAAGAGTATGTTCCTTTTATTTTCCTTTCCTTTCCTGTTAAATCTGTGTAAATCGCAGTGTTTGGAGGTATATGATTTTCATTGCTGTTTTTGTTACGTTGTTTTTTCTGATTTAGAATTCTAGTGAATTCCTTTTAATTCTCAGTGTCACTGCTTTGTGAATATTCTTAGCATATTATTATGAAAAGTTATGTGTATCTTCTATAATATCTACTTCTTTCAAGCCAGTCTCCTCTTTTCAATCTAACTTTGTAAGATACCCTTCCAAATCTAATGTTTTCCTTATATTTCTTCATATAGAAAAGTTTCATTGACTTCCCGCTGTTCAATTCTACCTGCAGTCATCAAATACCTACTTGTTCTGAATCTTCTGCATGTAGAATACAGTATGTAGACTCAAGTTTTTGTTTTGCCCTTTTATACTTAGATTTCTTTTTAGTACCCATACTCAGCTTATTTTCTTCTCTATACAACTATTTCATTTCAGCCAACTGTCTTTTACTTGTTGGCTGGAAGTATAACCATTCAGAGTGCCTTGGCAAGAATTTCTTCTTGACTTGCTTAAAAGAATTACCTTTCTTATGCTTTCTAAACTCCTCAAATGCATTGATTCATTTCATTTTAAAGCATCAGGACATGGAGTCCTTATCAGTTTTTAACCCTCACAATTCTCTAACTTGTCTATACTCTACCCTTTAATTTTTTATGTATTCTGTATTTGCAACTCTTCAATCATCATCATCATCATCATTAAATATATGTCTTAAAGCACTGTTTTATTAATTTATTGGTTTGAAAACTTTTCAAAGTCAAGATTTTAATGTTTCTATTTTGAGTTCTACTTTCCTTGGAGTACTGAAGATCTACATATAGCTGTATCACTGGAAGGATAAGAAGAAAGTGCAGATAAAAACTACTATGAAAAGATTATGATGTCATTCTCTCACATTAGCATTGGATTGAAAGCAAAATAGTACTGCTGAGACAGAGTTGGTAGGGAGTCAGGATTGTAAAAAAAATGTTTTAATATAATAAGGTAGATAATAGAAAGGCTTTAAATATTTTTGATAGAAGTAACAACGAAAGCTAATTTGGAGGAATTTTGTTCATTTAGTTTGAAATAGGGTAAAATGGAGAAGGGATACTAAAGATGGCAGATTATTAAGTACTCTATGACCAGTGGCCAATTTTTTCTAATTAGTGAGTCTATTTACTAATTTCTATTAATATTTCAATTTTAAAAATAAGAATGGTACCTATCTTCTGACTAATGGTGAAATGATTTTTAGGGAAAATTCCATTTTTCTATATTTTATATGTTTTAAGCATATATTCATTTAATTTAAAACTGCAAAGAACTCATGGGGTTTTAATATGTGATTTGTATTATCATGTGTTTTATAAAAAAAAAAAAGAATACTTGAATGTACCTCCCCTCACTTCTAAGTGACTGTCTCTTTTATTCATGGTTTGTTTCCTCTGATGAGTTTCTTAGCAGACAGTTTTTATCTTGATGTTTTTATAGTTTCTTAATTATTCACTGTCATTTTAAAATGGATGCTTCAGGAATACTTGAGTATTTACATACTCTTTGTCACCTTGCTCAACTTTGCACGTCTCATAGGGGTCCTGATAATTATTGTAATAGAACTTGAGAGAAGTTATGTCAGCCTGCACATACCATTAGTGCATTAATGTGTCAAAATAGCAGTGAATGACACAGCTCTAGGCAGTCTTAAAAGCTACTAATGGCAGACCAACTCTAAGGAATTGATTTGTAAGCAATACTAAAGCTATAAAACTTTCTCCTTGATATATAGTTTCAGAAAGCCTTGTTCTGCTATTCACCTTATTTTTAGTAGATGAGTAATAGCTATTTGAATAAGTGAGTAATCTATAAAGACAACATAGCTGATTTTCTTTTTGTTAAAGTAGCAATAGAAAGCTTCAAAAAGGAAAACTAACAAGGTAGCAGCATACTAAAGTTAACTCAGTTGTTAATGTTTAAATTGTAATTTAATCCTGAGTCAAATTTTTAAGTTATTGTTTTGTGGTTAATAGAAATGGATTTGGTAATGCAGTTTGTCAAACTAATAGCTTTTTGACACTTAGAGTTATTGAAGAAAAGAGTATTTGAAAATTGAAGCAAACATAAATAGAAATTTATGATAAGTAATACACACATATAATTATATATATTAGTTTTAAAACTGAAAAAAAAATTAAACTAGGGCCACACAAAGTTCAAAAGCTAAATGACCTGATACATTTAATGTTTAATAGTTATAGGTAAAACTTACTGGTATTATTTTCCATACAGCAATCAAAAAGGAGGTGTTTCCATCATCCTTGCAACTGTAGTTTCCAGAAGTAGGCCAAATGTCTAGAATGATTAAAGACCCAGTACACCGTTTTAAACAAATCAGTGTATGTTCTTTCAAAAATAAAGCCATATCATTTTAATAAAATGCAGTTTTATGTGTGTCACAAGAATTGCACAAAGGATAATGCAAATTAGAGTAATATTGTCTCAGATTTCCTAAAATATGTTCCAAGTGGACAGCTATTGAAATAAAAAAATTGAAAAACCCTAGAGTGGGGTACACTCTTCATTACAATTGACATTCGCATTTGCATAAAAATGAATATGTGAGATTAGACTATTTCTAAAGTTGTTTTAAACTTAAAATTTGTAACTTTGATTTAGATCTCAGATCATGGTCAAGGTTAATGCAAATAAATAAAATAAAGACTACTTAAAAATGTTGATAATTTGAAGGAATCCAGAAATACTTTTTTTTTTTAAGTGGAAGATGAATCAGGAAGTTTCATAGCACAGGGATTTTATTCCATCATGAGTGACAAGGAAGAAGGAATGTTAGCAAGACCCTAAAGAACTTCATAATTTCCCAGAATGCCCTTGGGGACAATGTTGGACAAAAAAAAAAAAGACTCGTTTCTTTTAATTTTATTTCTACCCTCCATTTCCACTTCCATCTTCTGATTTCATGTTGTCCATTCAGTGTTGAAAATATAGTTACTTTTTGAAGAAATTTCTTAATCAGGCTGAAGAATGTAATATTTCAGTGTAGGAACATATGTAAGAAATATTTATCACAACATTTTAAATTTAGATGTCAATAACAATTTATACATGTATGTTTTAAGTTTGTCTAATAAGGGAAATAAAATATATTTCCTATTATATTATTTCAACAGGCTCAATCAAAGAGAATTTTATATTCAGTATTACAAAACCTAAAGTAGGAGGAAAAATACAACATGGCATCATTCCAAAAATTTCATGCCTTAAAATTACTTTAAAATTCCTTATTCTAACTTTACAGTATTTTAACTTTACAAACTGTGCATTATATCCCAACTTCCTGCTCTAAATTGCTCCCTCAACTTATAACTTACTACTCTAGAGACAGTGGTTGACTTTTTATGGGGTGATTATTTTCCAGTTGTTTCTTCTTTCAATTCCCTTTTCTGCTTTTCCCTTCTAAGCACCTACAAACACATGTACATGTCTTTTCTCATTTACTTGATATGTGTTCTTTACAATGAAGCTGTCTTTCTGTGAAAATGAAATTTAAATCTTGTTAAAAATTACATAGTGCTATGTCCCAAATGGGTATACATTTCAGAATACAAGACCCTAAATCTGAAAAGCCAAAAGAACAAATGACTTGTTTGTAATATCCATGACTACTTATAATAAGGCAACCTTATAGATTTACTAAGGTCATGATTTATGGACATGCAAATTCCTATAAGTAAGGTTTTCATCTCTGAAAGTGTTCTCCATCACAACAGAACAGATTTGTGGTTCACTTAATTATAACTGTATATCTTCATAGCAATTATTAGTCATTTCTCACATTCAGCTTAGGGAGATCATGTTACAGATAAATTTTCAATTTTGTTCAAAGACCTTATTATTTTGCACTTGGATTGATTTTTACTGAGGCTTTGGGCTTAAAGACAATGCATCATTTTAAAACTCTCAGTTTCCTTTTATTTGAAATGATGATGGTTATTATCTACTTCATAGAGTTAAGATTAAAATTTTGAAAAAATTAAGGGGCCTTTTATAGTAAGATATATGTGGACATATATACATATATATATTTAAAAAAATGTATATATACTTTGTAGTAAGATATATGTGATAGGTAAAATATATGATAGTATATATCATATACATGTCTTACTGTGTCATATATACATATATATACACATATATATATATACACTCATACACATATACACACACACATACACACATATGGAGAGAGAGTATATGCACACAGGTGCATGCATGTCTCAGCACATCTTTGTCCTGTTTCCTGGCACATAATTCCTAGAAACCTTGGAATTCCAGAATGATAAGAATGTCTTTTGTACATTTTTGAGATGAAAACTAGGGGCCTCTAGATAGCTTCAGGATGGGGACTGGTTACTTGAAAGACCAAAGCATGGCTATGGGATTGGGACATAAGCCCTACCCCCGATATCTGGTGAGAAAGGTGTCACTGTAGGTTGATTTGATCACCAATTGCCAATGATTTAACCAATCATGGCTACATAATAAAACCTTCATAAAAACACAAAGCACAGGCAAGGTTCAGATGAGCTTCTGGATAGTTGAACCTGTGGAAGTTCCTGGAGGGTGTTTGCCTGGAAAAGGTCTAGAAGTTCTGCATCCTTTTTCCCCTTTTATTACATGCCTCCTGGATCTCTTCCATTTGGCTACTAATATGCATCTTTTGTCATATTCTTTATTATAAATAGGTAGATGTAAGTAAAGGATTTCCCTGAGTTCCATGAGCCATTCTAACAAATTGGTTGTACCCAAGAAGAAAGTCATAGTAATCCTGATTTACAGCCAGTCAGATGTACTGGCATCTGAAATAGGGGACAGGCTTGTGGGATTGAGTCCTCAACCTGTGAGATTTGATAATATCAGAATTGAAATGAATTGAATTAGAGGACACCCAGCTGATTTCTGTGGAGAACCATCTGCAGAATCACTTGGTATGTGTGCAGAGCTTTTCTGGGGTCACAGAAGTGTTGTGTGTTAGAGTATGTGAAAGTATAGTAGGAGAAAACAAAATTTTTTTTTATAAGGGCTCATGCTGATTCCTCCATAAGTGGTAGCTATTAATTCTTTTAAGTTGTGGGTAAAATTTCCCCAACTCTATCCTTCCCTTCTTCATTTGGTAAATGTTTCTCTCTAGGAATTTCAAAGGCAGTTTCTCAGTCAACATTCTCACTGCTGTATCAAAAATGGCACACGACTTAGAGAAAGGATGGTTTCTTTGCTCACAGTTTCTTGGAGATTCCAGGTTCATTCCATGTGAGGCCAGGGTGTTGAGTCTCCAGGCGTGGTGGAAGGAAACAGAGAGGAAAAACAAATCTGTGATCTCATTTCATGGAGTCCAGAAACAAGAGAAAACAAGCAAGCAAGGGGATTTGAAGACACAAAGAAATCCCTAAGGCCACACCCTCCCACCACACCCTGCCAGCCTAGGTTTCCACCCAGATAGATCCATTACAAAGGATTTATCTATTGATGAGATTACAACCCTTATGACCCAATTACATCAATTCTGAACACCAATAAATGTACTCTTTAGGTGACATTCTTTACCTAACTATAACAAGCATCCCAAAGTCAGCATGTTCCAAACTGAATTGAATCTATCTCCCCATTCCTCTTATACCTGCTCCATTACCCAGCTTTTCTTAGTTATTCATGCCAATTATCTAGTACTGGAAATTCTTCAAGTTTACTATCTCTTTCCATTTTTTCCATGCCCATTTTTCTCTAGTTCATTATCTTATTATTTTCCACCTAGATTACTACAGTGGTCTACTATGTGACCTTATGAATTATGGTCTTGCATAATTCTGATTTCCAGCTGTCATTTTGCAACTTTCAAAGTACAAAACTCATTTTCTTATATGGATCACTAATTTTTAAAATTTTTACCTATATAGTTTGAGAATTTTAAACAAACAAACAAGTAAATAAACATCTCCCCAAAACTTAGCCAGGCATGCTGAGCCTTTCATAGTGTAGTGACTGCCTACTAATCCAGTCTCATCTTTCACCATCCTTCACACGTAACAATTACTCTAATGTCAGCAAATGACTTGCAGTTCTCAAAATTTGGCATACTTTTCACAGGTTTGTATATAGGCCGCGAATGTTTTCTTCCATTTTTTTTCTCATACTAAATTCTACTAATCAATGAACACCTTTTCTTTGTTTCAAATTCTACTAATCAATGAACACCTTTTCTTTGTTTCATGTTGGAAATTAATCACATTAATTAATTTCTTTATACATGTATATGAAACATATATACGAATATATACATATATTTGATAGTTAATATCTATTTGTGGCAAGTGATACTCTAATGGCACCTTTTTAGTTGTTCTACTTTTGCTTGAAAGTGATTTTTATCTGCAGGTACTATGCATAATGTTTTATATACACCAATTAATTCACATCAACTTATTATATTGTTTAAATATCTATAATGTTACTATTTTGTTGCCTGTTTGTTATACCAGTTACTGAGAGGGGTTCATTAAAATCTACTGTGATTACAGATGTATTTATTTCTACTTACACTTCTGTTTACATTTCACTTATTTATTTTGGAGCTTATCATTTTTTTATCATTATGAATTACCCTGTTTTTTTATTTCTAGTAACTTTTCTTAAAGTCTTCGTGGTCAGATATTAACACAGCCACAGGTTTCTTTTTTTTTTTCATATTTTTATTGGTTCATTGTAGTCTCATATCATGATGTAGTTTATAGTGATAGTGACATACAAGGCACATCTTTTTCCATTCTTTTACTTTCATTTTTCTGTGTCCTCATATTTTAAGCATTTTTCTTATAAATAGCATGTAATTTGAGCTTTGAAACCTATTCTGACAGTCTCTGTGATTACAAATATAGTTGTGTTTAAATCTGCAATCTTGTATACATTTTCTCTGTGTTTCATGTACTTTTTGTTGTATTTATTTCTCCTGTTACATTTTGATTGGAGGAATAAAAATAACAAAAGTACATGGAATACATAAAAAATTTATAGTAAGACAGCAGATTTAAACACAACTATATTAGTAATTACATAAAATTTTAAAGTACTAAAAGCTACAATTAAATGTGTTTTTCGTATATATTGATCCCATATATTTACTCCATTTTTCTCATTTCTTTGCTTTAATTATAATTATATGTTGTTATAACTTCTTATTCTTTCCTTGTATTCCTTTTCAGGGCTTATACTTGAGATTTCAATATACATTTTTGACCTGTTAAAATCTACCTAAGTTCATTCAATTAGAGTTGCCTAAACAATGCTAAACCCATGTAATAATTTACCTTTATTTAACTTCCACTTACCTTTTATAATATTATTATATTTCCATCTGGGATCATTTTTCTTCCAGCCTGTAGCATTTTTTCCTGTAGTATTTCTTATTTAGCAACCAATTATCTCAACTGGTAACTGATTTTCTTTTCTTTGTTTGAAAATATTTTTATTTTATGCTTTTCTTTGAAGAATTTTTCACTGGTTTAAAATCTATGATTTTCTTTGAAAGTTTTTTCAATGCTCAGCACATTTTCTACCTACTTTCATAGTTCTATTGATGTCAAACATCAGTTTTACTGTTACTGCTTTTATGATTTTTTTTTTTTAGTCTTTGGATTTCTATAGGTTAACTCTGACAAGATTAGTTGTGATCTTCATTTATCCTGCTTGCTGGTAGTTGATCTTCTAGAAGATGTGAGTTGATACCTTTTATCAGTTTTGGAAAATTCTTGTGATTATCTGTTCAAAGATTGCTTTTGCTAAAATCTCTCTAATATTTCCTTTTAGTAGTCTAATTAGAAATATGTAAGACCTTCCCTGTATACCATATGCTTCTTGCACACTATTTTTCATGTCTTTTATCTTTTATGTTCC
Organism: Graphiurus murinus; assembly: GCA_004027655.1. NCBI lineage: Eukaryota > Metazoa > Chordata > Mammalia > Rodentia > Gliridae > Graphiurus > Graphiurus murinus. The sequence goes on along the minus strand of PVLC010022295.1, from coordinate 11,188 downwards.
AGTTTACTTTTTTTTTTTCTTTTTTTGTAGTATTGGTAATTGAACCCAAGGACACTCTACCAGTGAGTTACATATTTAGTCCTTTTATTTATTTATTTTTTAAATTTTGAGACAGGGTTTTGCTGGATAGTCCATTCTGGCCTGAAACTTGTGATCTTCCTGCTTTAGCCTGCCAAGTAGTTGGGCTTACAGGCCTATATATCTGTATCCCGGTTAGGTTTACAATTTTTTATTGACCATTTTTTTTAGTTCATTAAACCTCTTTTCCTCTGTGATCAGTTATTCCTAACCTAATCCCAGTGAGTTTTACAAATGTCATATTTTTAAAATTTTTCAAATATTCACTTGATACATATTTTATAGATTCCACTTCCTTATGGAGGTTTTCATCTTTCCATCAATTTTGCCAATATTAAACTTTTAATAACATATTGATCTTAGTTATCTTAGTGTTCTTCTTGGATAACCCTCATGTCTGGGTCATTGGTTCATGTGCTTCTGTTCTTTGCTTCTCATCTTGATGGATGGTCACATTTTCTTGCTCTTTGCATGACTAGTAACTTTTGATTGTATGTCAGACCTTGTATATAAAACAACTATAAAGGCTTCAGCAGTATAATGTATCTGACAGTGGGGAGGGTTTTCTCATGAGAAGCTAATCATTTCATTCCAATCAGGACAGAGTAGGATCAAGTCTAGGTTCCAATTTTCCTTAGAACTGAATTCACCTTTGGTCTCTCCCTGTTCCTTGGATCTGACCCTTGTGAGATTTTGAGTGAAAGTCTGGTAGATTTTTGTCTCTGTACCCCTGAAAGACTGGAAGAATTAGCTTTGGCTTTTTGCTCCAGAAAGTTTCAAAATATATTAGATATGTGTGCGTTCTGGGACTCTTCTCTTAGCAGCAACTTGCTTCAAAAACACAGCCAGATACAAGAGATGTCAGTCTTCTTTCACACCCAAACTCATCCTTATCCACTGACCCACATGAAATGGACCCACGGATAAATGGCCATGTTTTTGTGGCTTTTCTGCCTTTAAATCAATCACATTGCATTGGTGTGCCCACCAAATATCCTGCTGCTTTGTCTTTATTTTAGTTAGGTTCCTTTGTGTCATTGTATACTGATTCTCAGATCACACCCAGAATTAAATGCTGTAGAGAAAAAAAAATCAGTGATTGTCAGATCACTTGGAAAAGGCTCATGCCTCTGGAATTTTAGTTTATTTAGTCATTATTCCCTTGGCACTCCAATAGTTTAAAAATATCCATTTTTTTCAAATTATTTATTTTATTGTTGCAATGTGAGCATTAGCCTTCTATAACTTACTGCACCCTAAAACGAAATGGAAATTCACCATCAACACTTTTCTGAAGAGTGCTGTTTGTGCTTTCCTAGGTTTCTTTTAACATTGTAATAATCTATGCTTTTCTTTGTCATAGGACTTTTTTCATTTGATAATGTGTGTGTGTGTGTGTGTGTGTGTGTGTGTGTGTGTGTCCAGTGGATAGAGGATATTGGTTCTGTGTGCTAGCTGTGTTTTTCTTTCTCTATGATCATTATCTTCAGCATTGTATATGTGATACAGAGAAGGTGAAGAAAGCAGATGGAATGAATCAATAATTGGTAATTATTTAAATACTAGCATCAGAGTGTTAGAATTTGGCATCTCCTGTTCCATACATTCATTCCTTTCAGGCTCCATAGTCCCAATCCCAATACAAGCCCTTATCAGTTACTACCCCAAATACTTAAAATGTTTTATTGAAAAGGTTTGCAATAAACACTGTCTATATGTCAATATATAATTTAGTGCCAAAGACACAACTTTGACATTGGCAAGAGTTTATCAACTTATCTGGTAATGATAATGTGTCCATTTCTTAATTTTTTTATTTTATTTTATTTTTATTTTTATTTATTTATTTATTTTTTGTGGTACTGGGGATTGAACTCAGGGACATTCTACCTCCGAGCTATACCCCCAGCCCTATTTTTTATTCTTTATTTTGAAACAGGGTCTCCCTAAGTTGCATAATGCCTCACTAGGTAGCTGAGGCTAGTCGCCAACTCAGATCCTCCACTCTCAGCCTCCCAAATGCTGGGATTACAAGCCTGCGCCACCACACCCAGCTCATTTCTTTTTTTTTTTTTTTTTTTTTTTTTTGCGGTACTGGGGATGGAACTCAGGGGCATTCTACCTCCGAGCTACACCCCCAGCCCTATTTTTTGTTCTTTATTTTGTTATTTTGAAACCGAGTCTCACTAAGTTGCGGAGTGCCTCACTAGGTAGCTGAGGCTGGCCGCGAACCCAGATCCTCCGGTCTCAGCCTCCCGAATGCTGGGATTACAAGCCTGCGCCACCACGCCCGGCTAGCTCATTTCTTAATATATTTTTTTTTTTTTACAAAGTCTCTGTTGTATCTTTTACAACAGTGCTGTCTTCTTAGTAAGTACTTGATTGTATATGTAAAGTGATTGTTAAGGTTCCAATGTTCTTAAGTTTTCAAAAACTAATTCTAATGACCAATTAAAATAACATTTGTTACCTGGTGTACATAATTATGTATTTCAAAGTTGATGCCCTCTCTCATCTCTTTAAAGTGTGGGAAAAATGTTGAAAACAATGGCAATGTATTATATATTGTTTGCTCTTATATTACAAAATGATCAAAGTATAGATTAATCTTCATTTAAGATGAAATTCTATGACTAACCTTCTAGTGTTAACACCTAAAAATGCTTTATTTTAATTTTTTTCATATTGTATGCCACAAATCCTCATTAAGCTATTCTTTATCACATTTTTCTATCTTATTTGTAACTTCTCTATGATTCCCTGAATAATGTGCTAATGAAATTTCACTGTTCTTTACAGTTTATTTTAAGGCAAGACACTATCACAATTTCTTGTAAGATTTTTCTGAACCTAATTAAAATTTAGAACATCAATTCTCATTTTTAGATTGGGTTTCTAATGCTTGTAAGTATGGAAGAAGTTTCATCTTGAAAACTTACGTAGAAACCTTTGCTGCATTATGTAAATTTACATCTGAAGCCTCTTAAAATTTTCTCATGAGTTGGTAATCATTAGGTGAATTGTTTGGCTTCATATCCCTCACAGAGTCAACATATACTTAATAAACTTTTTTCTTCTAAAACTCTTTTGTTAATTTAAATAATAATTCTTCTCTAGTTACATAGGAAAATAGATCATAATGGGTTAGTATTTAATAATGAGATATTACAAGGAAAAAATAGTGAGATATTACAAATATATCAAAGCCCAGGTTCCAGGGACTTTCTATGAAGCTTTCACCTTTCTACTTTTCCAAATATTATTTTAATACATATCATTTTAATAGCCTATAGAATATGGTTTTAAATAGAATGTAAATACTTATCACATTAATAAACACAGTAAGTCTTCTTGAAAAATACTTTGTATTTTTAAATTCTGCAATTATATGCTGTTGCATGTTTATGCCAAAATATCAATATGGTTTATTCAAATTCTCCAGAGATAATGGCCCACTTTATCAGAAACCCTCTATTGTTATTCTTAGGTAAGGTTTTAGATATCATTATTTTCTCTCTAGTGTTGTCTCTGATGCTTTTTCTGGTCTACTTCCACAGTGAAGTATCCAGGCATATTGAATCCTTTATCTTTTGTACATATTTCTATTATTTTAATTATCACATGAAATGATAATAGGTATTTACTTCTGTCTTCTATAAATGCCATTAAAAGCATGGAGCATTAGGTTTTCCTCATAACATCCATGACCCTTTCCTTTCCTCTGGCCTAAAACACAAACACACACACACACACACACACACACACACACACACACACACACCACAGATACCTTCACTTGATAAAGTCACAAGGAACACTAAAGCCTTCTTAAAGACTTATCTTTAAAAAAAAACTATGTCCTTTCCATCTTTGGGAAAGAACTATAGACTCAGAGCTGGAAAGACAGAGACAAGGAGGATCCTGATTAAAACATAGAAGTGCTATAAACCTATAGACACGGGTATGGGTCAGATTGGCCAACAGTGAGATTATGCTTGAGAATTTTAAGTACATTGGTAACACACTAAAGAGTTAAAAATACACAATAGGAAAATGGTTTCTGAATTACAGTTAGTTCATTCAAAAGACTATTATGCAGATTTTAAAAAGAAAATGAAAATAGAATAGCAATATGAAGAATCTTCATGATGAAAGAGATAGGTGGCTATAACGAATTTTTTTTTAACTTTAACAACTTTAAAAAGTTTATTATACTTCCTGAGGATATGAATGGTCATTTTTTGGTACAATCACAGGCATGCCTTAACATTGAGTAGAATATTTCTATTGCAGAAGTCTCAAGATTATATTGGACAAAAAGGAGTTACACAGACCCTCCTTTAATTCCTTGGTACAATTACTTGAACTATGATTTTATTTTCTGATCTGAAATTACAGCTCACAACAATCAAGCTAAACTATTCAATTTGCAACCTAGAAATTATTGATTGTATGAATCAATACAAAGAAATAATTGACATGAGAACACAGCACAGTATGTAGTGGAATTTTACTGTTTTTTTTTTTTTTTTTTTTTTTGCAATTGCTTATAGACAGATGATATTGAGTATCTTCTCATTTATTTATTTGTTTTTAATTTTTTAATTTTATAGCCTTAGTTTTGAATTTTATTGTCAATGATGTAATAATTATACATATTTATGGGATATAATGTGATATTTCATTATATGTATACATCTTAACATGGACCAAATTAGCATCCTTATCCTGACACATTTACCATTTATTTGTTTCAGATAAAGTATTTATTCTCTACAAATAATCAAAACAAATTGGCCCTCTCTTATAAATTACTCTTGACATATATTTTGTGAGTTGATTTTTAATAAAATAAATTCTAGCTTATAATATATAATTTATATTTTTGTGCTATAATTTTTTAGAAATTTGTTCAAAAATAGTCTACTTACTTTGGTCATATCATTATTTATTTATTTATTTATTTATTTATTTATTTATTTATTTATTTGTGATCCTTGGGGATTGAACCCAGGGGTCTTCTACCTCTGAGCTACACCCCCAGCCCTATTTTTTATTCTTTATTTTGAAACAGAGTCTCACTAAGTTGCAGAGGGCCTCACTAAGTAGCTGAGGGTGGCCGCAAACTTTCCATCTTTGTGTCTCAGCCTCCCAAATACTAGGATTACAAGCATGCATCACCCTGCCTGGCTATTATGTTATTTTAGATTTTTAAAAAGTTGTTTTAATTAAAATGATGAAATGGAAATCAGAAAATTCTTTTGAATAGTACAGTACTGAGTTGTTTTTTTTGTTGATGTGTTGTATTTTCATTATTATTATTCAATCCTTATGGGGACTTTAAAAATATATTGCTTATACAAACATCTAGTTATCTTTTAACAACCAATTTTCATGTTTATGCGAGGTAGTAAGTAACCATATTTCAAATAATTTTAGTATTTTGAAGCTTCTTGTGGAAGTGGCATGTGTTCATCATCTATAATAGACCAACAATGACCAACTTTGATAAATGTTTGATGTGCCCTTGAAAATAGTGTATCCATTTTTCTTTTCTTTTTTTTTTAGATAGATTCAGTATTCTTGATATTTAAATTATATCAATTTCTCCAATCATGTTTAGATTTTCTATATCCTTACTGATGGTATTCCTCTATATTGCACGAGATCTTCCTTACTGGGCCACTGATTCGAATGCCAATCATTACACAGACATGCCCAGAAATAAGCTTTACCTGCTGTCTAGTTGTTCCTTAGTTCAGTCAAGTTGACACTAAAAATTAGCCCTCAAAATTATTAAGGATGTTGAACATATTTCTGTATACTTGCTGGTCATTCATATATCTTTTGTGGAAAAATGTCTTTTTAGGTCCTTTAGCTATTTTTAAGTGTGATTATTTATGTAGTTTTGGGTTTTGCTATTGAGTTTTATGAATTCCTTATGTATTTTGGATATTAACCTCTTATTGGATATATAGTTCACAGCTATATTCTTTTATTCTCTTGAATGCCTTTGCATTTTGTTTGTTTTCTTTGCTAGGCAGAAACATTTTAATTGATGTAGTCCTACTTACTTAATTTTGCTTTGGTTGCTTGTGCTTTTTATGTTAAATCTAAGAAATGATTGCAAAGACCAACATTAAAGAGTTTTTCTCTTGTTTTCTTGTAAGAGTTTTATAATTTTAGGTCTTATCTGGGCCTAAAGATTATAAGTGGCAGATTGGGGAGAGACAGATGGCTGAACCTGTTTTTCAAATATTATTATTCAAAAGTTATATTAATATTTAAGAGGAAATAATTCAAATAGTTGAGAACTATAATTGTATATGTATAAACTGTAATTGGTTCAAAATCCTAGTATTTAACTAGAATTTTTTTATTTGTTTATTGTCAAATATGTAATTGGTAAAACTAATCTAAAGGTAGAGGTGGGTTCTCTACGGAAGTCTGGGAGGACAAATCCCAAGAAGATTTTACATATGGCATTATCTTAGTAAGTTTACTATCACCTAGGACCTGAGTTTCAGTTATTCTATCTCAGAAATTTTATCTTCTAGTACTCCAATGACATAAAATTTATAGACAGAGTCATGTCAATCAAATTCAAAACCTGATATATAAAACTCAAATGTCAGTTTACAAGAAAAAACTATAATTGCTAAAGGTAAACAAGCTGCAGGGGAAGCTTAATTATAATCAAGGAGTTAGTTTATAAGTTTATAATGAAAAATGCAAATATTAAGGGGACCAAACCCTTGAGTCTTCTAAGAAGCACATTTTTTCCTTAGGTACAATGTGAAAAACTACTCTAATTGAAATGTGGTTTGCTGAGCATATAATCAAAAGAAGTCAAATTAGTTATGTGATTTGAAGTTTGATAGCCTCAAATGAAGATACTTCTTGAGGACAGAGGGGGTGCCATTCATTTTTGTATCTTGATTGCATGGAACATGCCAGGGTTAAAAAAGACCATTGATTAAATGAACAGTCTATGAAGGAGAAATACACGCACACACACACACAAACACACACACACACGCACACATCAGGTGATAAAACTTATTTTATTTGCTGCATTGAACACAATTTCTTAAAAATAAGTTATTTCTAACAAGAAAATATCTATATAATAATAACTATTCAATTTTAAATAAAACTTCTTCAAAATAAACATAAATTCCCATTGTACAGCTAAATATCTATAATTAATTAATAAGCAATTAATATATTCACTATTAATTATATTCCCACTGCACAACTCCAGGAGCACCACTAGGTTACAGTGAGCCCCCTAGTGTTGCAAAATGCAGTAAAATACTGACAAGTAGTTTGTTTAATTTTATATTTTAGCAAGCAGAAAAAGAAAGGTAGAGTGGATTATCCAGAATAGGAGCAACTGTTACACACCAGGTTCTGAAATTAAATGCTCACAATAGACAATTCATTAAGACAGTATCAGTGCACACTTTCAGTGCTTAGCAGTCAAAACAATGCCATTGAGAATTAAGGACCTTACCATTCTCTAGCAATTAAACCTATCTTTCTCATCCTAAATCCTTTTGGACCTGAGTTCTTTTCTTTTTTGTTATTTTCCTTACTTCCCAACTATTTGCTTTTTAATATCCCTAGAAATCTACAATCAAGGGCTACTAAAGTCTATTTTTATCTTCTGGGTTACATAAACTAAGTTTGTTGAAGATTATCTATTACTAGTATTATTGTAGGGTGATAGTAAGCAAAGAGTACCTGATGATAATCATAATAAAGTTACAAGAATGCTACTTGGGAGGAATTGAACCATTTGAAATACACGGTTTTTCCTAAGTATGAAAAACCAAGAAAGAGGGGAAAAAAAAAAAAAAGAAAGCTTTAGACATTTTAGATGCCTTTGGGTTTATCTTGAGCAAATGCTTTGACCTGTTGTTGGATTGGCACTTGAGTTCAGTTTTATTTCTTTATCTATTTCTAAGCTAGATTTCCTGCTCAGATTATCTAAATGATGAAATAACTCTGGAATAGACCACCATTTGTGACTGCCTTTTTGTGCATGGATTTCATACTTCCACTTTATAAAAGCTGTTGTATTTTGGTTGAGCCTAAGTCCTGTGAATGTCAGTCCTGCCCTATTTATAACATGATGATAACAACAACTTCTTTTGAGAATTTTAAAAAGCAAAACATATTACATTATATCACAGTTACCACTGAATAGACCCTGAGATATAATGGGGTTTTGTTTTTTTTTTTTTTTTTTTTTTTTTGTCATTCAGTTATTCAGTAAACAAAAAGATTCATCTCTCTCTCTCTCTTTCCTCTCTTTTTCATGCAGGACTGCATGACACTGGTAACTGAACTCAGGGGTGCTCTACTACTGAACAACACCCTCACACCCTCAGCCCTTTTCATTTATTTTATTTGGAAACAGTATTTCACTAGGTTGCAGAAGCTAACCTCTAACTTGCAGTTTTCTTGTCTCAGTGCCCCAAGTACTGTGACTATAGGCATGTATCACCATGCCTGACTAGGATTTTTCCTTAATAAAAATGCCAATAACATTTATTCTCTGTATGAGAATAATTTTAACAATTCCATAGGAAATTCCAAATAAGCACTTTTATTATTAAGCTGCATTATTGTTTGTAATTTTGAACGATTTGAAGCTTAAACAACCAGCTGGTAGAAATTCTGAAATCTGACAATTGATAAGTGAGCTGACTTGAATCATTTTAGTATACCATTGCAGGGATCCAATTAATAATTCTAAAAACTAGGTAAATAAAAGGGGATAATTAAACATTTATAATCCCATTATAGTTGAACTATCCCCTGGGTAGCTAAATCGTATATAAGAAGCATCTCCTTATAAATAATTACTCTAGCTATAAATGAATACGAACTAATAGAATTAAGTATGGCAACTTCTCTATTCTATCCTTAATGAATTAATGGATTTATGCTTTGAGCATCAATTGGGTGGGAGTGGGGGTGAGGGGACTACTATCCAGAGTACACTGAGTGAGAACAGAATGATTAAAGAAATATTTTTAACTGTGTCTTTGTGTGGGGGGAGGGGGAGATACTGAGAATGGAACCCAGAGGTATTCTACATCCCTGCTACACCTCAGACTGGTTTTATTTCTTATTTGGAAATAGGATCTCTCTAGGTTGCTGAGAGTCTCATTAAATTGCTGAGGCTGGCTTCGAACCTGCAATCCTGTCTCAGCTTCTCAAGTACTGGGATTATAGGTGTGTGCTACCAAGTCCAATTATGTCTTTTAATTTTATCTGTATGCATTGACTCCCTGCTTTAAAAGTTAAAGTTATATGTGTTGCTACTCTTCACATTTTCTAAATACGTAGCTATTATTTGTCAGTGTTTATAGACTCCATTGCAATCCTAATTTTTCTCGTTGATTTCTTTATTTTCTAAATGAATTCATTATTGACCTCATTCCTTTACTGACCATGGCTAAGTTTTGATCTCTTGATTTTTGAGATATATTTTGGTTGTCTGAATTTCAGTGCTATATCTAAAAAAATCATAGGTACTCTCATGAGTTATCCGAAATATGTGAATTTTTGCTATTTGTCTTTATATTTGAAAGGCAGTTTACTGGGAAATAATAATCTTTACTTCTACATGCTTTCTACCTTAGAAATTTGAGAAAGTATTTTATTACATTCTGTCATTGAATGTTATTGTGATAAAATTTGAGGCCAGTTCTTTTTTTTTTCTCCTTGGAGTCGACTTTCTTTTTCTGCTTGAATGCTTGAAGAATTCTTTATGATGCACACACAATAATTTAACTAGCATTTGTGTCATTTCTGAATGTTCTGTTAAAATTCTTTATGATGTATGATATAGCTTCTTTGGATTCTGCTGATGCCAGAGATATGTTCTTGAATTTTATTTCTTAACTTTTTCCACCTATCAAATATCTAACAAGTAGTTTTCCATGTATTCAAAAATTTTGGGATATCTATCATATTTAAATAGAATCTGTAAGATGTTTCCATTTGCTGTAAATTTTCTAAATTTGCTTCAAAATTTTTATGTCATTAATTTGACTTTTATTGTGTTTGTTGTTTTATGCTATTTTGGTTTTCAATTAATTTCCATTGCTGTGAAATACTACATTTCAGCTCATGTTGTATTTCATTTCCTCTCCAAAATGATTTTTAGGATATACCTTCAGTCCTTGAGTTAAGTTGGATTTATTTTACATATGATGTTTCTTTTTTTCTATTTTTCTTCTCTAACACCTCTATCCTTTTCTTCCCTCTTTTTTCCTCTATGGTAGTATATTTACATAGTTTATATATGGTATTTCTCTTGATTGTTTTTATATGAGCAGCTTTGTTCGGGTCTATTTGCCCCGACTTCATGTGATTAAATTATCCCTTGATACATTCTATATCTTTTAAGACTACTATATCTCTACAGTATTATATTTAAAGGCTAAAGATCCTGATTTACACACTTTGTCTTGCTTACATTTGTGTTAGTATTCATGAATATTTCCTGTACCTATCTAGGGGCTCCTCTCAAGATGTGTATAGATTAGGTCTCTCCTCATTCCAAGATATTTCTTCAGAAAGTCCTTTCTCCCCCTCATTCAGTGTTTTTATTTTCTAGATCATCCCAGCAGTAAGCAAACAGGTTCTTCTATGCCACATTGTAAAAGTCCATGGTTGACATCCTTTTTATGCCTCTATTTCTATTTGCTCTAAACTTCCTTAATATAATTTTTACACTTACTCTCCTCAACTTCTCCTATTCTCTTTTCACTTTCTATGTTGCACAGAAATCCCTTTTGTCATGGCCAACAATAATCATTACATGGCTAAATCCAGTGTTTCTCATCCCTCATCTTCTCTGATTATTAGCAGCATTTAGCATAGAGCTTGACATCTTTTTTTTTTTTTTTTTTTTTTTTGCGGTACTGGGGATTGAACTCAGGGGCATTCTACCTCCGAGCTATACCCCCAGCCCTATTTTTTATTCTTTATTTTGAAACCGGGTCTCACTAAGTTGCGGAGTGCCTCACTAGGTAGCTGAGGCTGGCCGCGAACCCGGATCCTCCGGTCTCAGCCTCCCGAATGCTGGGAT
>PVLC010022294.1:0-26923 GCA_004027655.1 Graphiurus murinus | reverse complement strand
CCGGGCGTGGTGGCGCACGCTTGTAATCCCAGCATTCGGGAGGCTGAGACCGGAGGATCCGGGTTCGCGGCCAGCCTCAGCTATCTAGTGAGGCCATCTGCAACTTAGTGAGACTCGGTTTCAAAATAAAGAATAAAAAATAGGGCTGGGGGTATAGCTCGGAGGTAGAATGCCCCTGAGTTCAATCCCCAGTACCGAAAAAAAAAAAAACCCAACAACAATAACAACAAGAATCAAAACAAAAACGAAAACCCTGCAAGTTTGTAAGTACAGAGCATGTCTGCTCACTATATTAGATTTTCAAGCATGTCTCTGGCATTCTTATTTGTTCTCTCTGTCAGTGCAGGCAGGGAGTTCCACTGGTGCCTCTCCTACTATAAGCTTGTGTCTCTGAGTTCTCCTCCACAGGGCCTGTTTCTCTCTCTCTCTCTCTCTCTCTCTCTCTCTCTCTCTCTCTCTCTCTCTGCCTTTGCTGATGCTGGGAGTGCAGTCTAAATGCTGGGCATTTTCCAGGGTGCCTGCAAGTTCTCTATGCCCTGTGTGCACTGGGTCCCTCCCACACTTCTGCTCATATCCAATTGCTAGAAGGGTGGGTGACTGAGTCTGTCCTTTGTGCAGGGGACCTCGCCCCCCGGGAGTGCAATTTAACTTCCAGATCCCTACTGCTCTGGCTCCAGTGGGAGGGGTGAGCTGGGGTGTCCTCACTGCAGGCTTAAGCTGTTGTCCCAGGTGTTCCTGATCACTGCTGATCCTGTGGAGATATGCTGCCTGATTAGGGTGTGGAGTTCTGTAGTCACTTATTCCACATCTAGTCACTGGGTGTGCAGGAGATTGTTGGAGGTCTTGGTGCTAATAGTCCCGCTCTGGATGGCTGGCTCAATGGCAGCCGCTGCTCCTCAGCTTGCACCACTGCCGCACACCCGCTGGCTTCTTTGTTCTCCCTGGTCTGCTTTCTGGGTTCTGTTCAGCTGCTTTCGTTGCTTGTTCACTTTTTTGCTGCTTTTCTTTTCTTTCCTTCCGTCAAGAAACTGCTTTTGCGGCAGTTTTGATTCAAGCTCTGCAGTGCAGTTGATCACTGCTCTGTTCTGGAGGGAGAGGTGAGCTGGAGTGGTTCCACCACGGGCTTAAGCTGGTCATCCCAGGTGTTCCGGTCACTGTCAATTGTGTGGGTATATGCCACCTGATTAGGATGTGGAGCTCTGGAGTCACTTACACCACGTCTGGTAGCTGGGTACGCAGGAGATCGTTAGATATCTCGGTGTTAGTAGACCCCATGCCAGGCAGCTGGCTCAGTGGCCTCCACCACTCTGGGGCATGGCGCCGCTGCTGCATAGACAGGCTCCGTTGCTCTCCCTGGTCAGCTTTCTGGGTTCTCTTCAGCTGCAGATCAATTTTCGTTGCCTGTTCGCTTTTTTGTTGCTTTTTTTCTTCTGTCAAAAGCTGCTTTTATTGCAGATTTGATTCGAGCTCACAGCGCCTGAGGAGAGGTGTTTCACTCAGACACCATCTTGGGCTCTTTCTTTAATTCTCTTTTCTATGTGTGTTCCATTTGAATCATTTCTATTGCTTTGTATTTAAGCTCACTAATCTTCTGTAATACCTTATCTTAACCCCATTCAATATATATATATATATATTTTTTTTTTTTTTTTTTTTTACTGGGCTGGGTATGTACCTCAGTGGTAGTACTAGCTCAGCATGTGCAAGGCCCCAGGTTCCATCCCCAACACACACATACATTTATATATATATATATATATATATATATATATATATATATATATATATATCCTCGAAAATGCAGTTTTCATCTCTATAAGTTTGATTTGGGTATTTAAAATATCTTCCATTTCTCCATTTCTCCATTTAACTTTTTTAACATATAGAATACAGTTATAATAACTGTTTCAATATCCTCCTTTGATAATTCTAAGATCCTTTTCAATTCTGCTTCAACTTCAATTACTTGACTTATCTCCTCTTTATTGGTAAGTTTCCTGCTCTGCTCATGCTAGGTAATTTTTAATGGATGCCAGACATTACAAATTCTACCTTGTTCAGTCCTTTATATGTCTGTATCCCTATAATTAGTGATTCTCAACCAGGGATGATTTTGTTTGTCTGTAGACATTCTTGGTTGTTACAACTGGAGGGAGCTGTTGGCCAGTTACAGGTGTGATGGTAAACATCCTACAGCCCCTGCAATAACGAATTATTGGGTCCCAAATTTCAATTGTGCTGAAATTGAAAAACTCTGCCATGAATATTTTTGAGCTTTGTTCAAAAATACTAGTTTAACATAAATAATACCTGGATGTGGTGGGACATGCCAATAATCCCAGTATGTGGAGACTGAGACAGGAGGATCACAGGTTTGAAGACAGCTTCAGCAAGTAACGAGACTCTTAGCAACCTAGTGAGACCCTGTTTCAAAATAAAAATTAAAAATAGGGCTGGGAGTATAGCTCAGAGGTAGAATGCCCCTGGGTTGAATCCCCAGTACCACAAAAATATCAATAATGATTAGTTTAATATTAATAATTAAGTAATTGATTTAATAACTCATTTAATATTAGTAACATTCAAAATACTTAGTTTGATTTCTTGGAAAGCATTTGATGCTCTTAGTCTTGTTATGCTTTTTAAATGAGACTAGAGTGGTGCTCGGTCTAGGGCTTATTATTCTCCAATAATAAGGCTCTTCTTTGTACTCTACTCTTTTTAGTTTGAACCACTATAACAAAATATCCAAAGTGGATAGCTTATAAACAACAGAAATTTATTCTCACATCTCTAGAGGCTGGAAGTTTAAGGTCAGATCATCATGGTCCTATTCTTGGTGAAAGCCTTCTCTCTGGTTGCATATGGCCATCTTTTGCTGTACCCTCACACGGTGCAGAGAGTAGGGGGCTTTTGTGTCTTTTCTTATAAGAGTACAATCCCATCATGGGGGCTCCAACCTCATGATCTCATTACCTCTCAAAGCCTCTGCCTCCTAATACCATCACCTTGAGGGTAAGGATCTCAGCATATGAATCAGGAAGTGACATAAACATTTAGGCTCTAGAACTACTCAATACCCTAATCTTAGCTGGTCAGGAACAGTCACTATTCCCAGCCTTGTGTGAGTTCTGAACATAGTTCACTCTAACCTTGTGGGGAGGTTCTTTCCCAAACATCCTAGTGTGTGGCCATGAATGGAGTTCATTCTGTCCTCACTTCATTCTCAACACCAGGCCTACCTCCTCAGGATGTCCTAGAGATGCCTCAGACTCCTTATTTCTACTCTTACCCCAGTCCTACTCCTCTTGTGTCTCAAGGAGTCGTGCCAGTCCCCTAAGTTAGAAATCCAGCAGTCGCCCTCCTCTCTTCCCTCCTCTTCACCATACCATTTCAATCAGTCACCAAGTGTTGCTAATTTGGTCTTGTCAATGTCTCCTCATCCTGTCCTTCCTTTCCAACTCCACTGTCCTTCCCCATATTAGACCCTTCATACCATGATCCCAACTTCCACCTCCTTCCTCCTCTCCCCCATACAGTCTCACTTCCATTGCCACAGAACCAAGCAGGCCAGTCCCTTTGCAAACTCTACGCATTTGCACAGGCTATTCCCTTTGCCTGAAATGTACTTCCTTATTTTCTGTGGCAAATTCCTTCCCATGCATCAAGAATCAGGCCAAATATCACCTCCTCTGTCAAGTCCTCCTTGATTTCTTTTTTGTTTTGTTCTGTTTTGTTTTGGTGGTACTGGGGATTGAACTCAGTGGCATTCTACCTTCAAGCTACACCCCCAGTCCTATTTTTTATTATTTATTTTGAAACAAGGTCTTACTAAGTTGTGGAAGGGCTCACTAAGTAGCTGAAGCTGGCAGCGAATCTGGATCCTCCTGTCTCAGCCTCCCAAGTACTGGGATTACAAGCATGCACCACCACTTCCAGCCCTCTTTGATTTCTTGAGACACCTATCCATCCCTGGCCCTCTGTACTCCTACTGTACTCCATTCATACTTTGTTAACAACACTGATCACATCTCTTTACATTGCTGTCTTCCCCACTACTATTGGCATCTAAGATCTAGAGATCCTATAGATGTTTGCTATAGATTCAGTTGTGCCTCCTCCTCCCCATTAATATGCTAAAGCCCTAACACCCCAATATGACCATATCTGAAGATAGAGCCTTTAGGAAGTAATTAAGGTTAAATGAGATCATAAGAGTAGGAACCTAATCAGTTATAACTGTGGCCTTATAAGAAGAGGAAGACTTCTCTCTGTTTTCCCACCATCACTTCCTCTGTCCAGAAAGAGGGTTCTCACTAGAACCTGGTCTCAGACTAGTCTCAGAACTGGTCTCTGAGATCAGCTAGCATCCTGATCTCAGACTTCCAGCCTCCAGAACTGAGAAAATCCATTTGTGTTTTGTAAGCCACCTAGTCTATGATATTTTGTTATGGCAGCCAAGCTGACTACTACAATTCCTAACACAGGATGAATGCATTGTGTAAGGGAATAAGAAAGGAAGAAAGAAACAGAAGAAAAAAGAAAGGTAGAATAGAGAAGCAGAGCCGGGCGTGGTGGCGCACGCTTGTAATCCCAGCATTCGGGAGGCTGAGACTGGAAGATCCAGGTTCGCGGCCAACCTCAGCTACTTAGTGAGGCACTCCGCAACTTAGTGAGACTCGGTTTCAAAATAAAGAATAAAAAATAGGACTGGGGGTGTAGCTCGGAGGTAGAATGCCCCTGAGTTCAATCCCCAGTACCGCAAAAAAAAAAAAAAAAAAAAGAATAGAGAAGCAGAAGGAAGAGAGCTAAAGATAAGAGAATAAGGAAACAGGAAGAAGGTAGAGGTTGGGAGTGAGCTCATCAGGATACTAGCATTTCAGTGGAGACCATGTGCCTGTCCAGGTACTACTGCCAAGAATGAGGGAGTGGGTGCTGGCCCCAGGGCTGGTGCTAAGAATCCAGGTGTATCCCCTAGAGAGACCACCATGTGCTTTTCTCAGAAACTGTGTTCTTCAGTAAAAGGATCAATGCCTAGGGCCTTCGGTAGGAGGCAGGTTGGCTCACTGGCTGGACAACGGTTGGATATCCTTGAGTCCCAGCCAAAGGCAGCCACTGTCCAGCTGCCTGAGAGACAAGGAGGATGTTTACCCAATGTCCTGAGTGTCCTCAAAGGACTCCACTCTTGGTTACATGGCAAACAGCTGGCTCTCAAGAGGCTATATCCAGGGCCCTGCGGCTTGACCATGAAAATGTTTCCTTCACCTGAATGTCTCCACTCTGGGGGAATTGCCCTACTACCAGCTACTACCTGACAGGTGACATTAAAAAATCACTTTGAGAAAACAGTCTCTCAAATGAATGCAAAGTTTTTTGTAGCCCGGGCTTGAATAAATTGGTTTCAGTCTCTGCCACTGGCTGCAACCGACAGTGGTCATCTTTCCAGTAAGAAGACATGTCCTGGCAAGGTACAGAGACAGAAGCGCAATGGTGCAGAGCTGTGCCAGCCTGGCCTAAGAAAAGGATGAGCTCAGTTGTAGAAGTAGTGGAGTGCAACACCCACCCTGATGGGACAGCACAGTGTCAGCCTGCACTTTCGTGGTACAGCAGCCCCAGTGCACCAAGCTTGGGAGACAGCCGACCCTGGGGACTCTGCCGGATGCAGGTTCCTGCACTTGCCTGCTATACCCCAGAGCCCTTGTAACTAGAGGGTCCTGGCTTTACTCACCTGGCCCAGCCCAAAGGATTAGGGCTCCGACCCAAACAGGGCCAACATTTAAAATCAAACCAGTAATAGAATCAGAACACATTTGATCACTTTTTGGTTTTTATCTCTTTGGAGGAGGAACTTGCTCTGGGGATGAGGAGTTGGTGGGGAGAATTGCAAGGAGCTGTGGCTTTGCAAGCAGGTTCCAGTGCTAGCAAGCATGACTAGTCCAGTTGGGTGCAGGGATGTGACTAGACCGTGAGGGCTGGCTCTTCATTCTATTGTTTTCACTCTGCAGAAAGAGTTCTCAGCAAGCATATTCTGCCAGTCCCAGCTTCCCTGGTGGAATGGAGCCCTGGCTTGGTTTTGCTGTCGCTAATCAGGATGGGACCTTTATCCACATGAAGACCTAATTCACAGTATCTACATTGGGATGCCCACCCACCAGCCTAGCAAAACGCTGAGTGAAGATTTGCTCCCACTCCAAGCTGCCATACACTTCCTTGAAAGCTTGGGGGAGAGCCCTTAAGTCCACATTATCTTGCTGGGCTCCATGGTACTTGGGGGTCCTTGTTAAAATGAAGATTGTGATTTAGAAGAGATAAGCAAGGCCTGAGACTGTCCATTTCTAACAAGTTCCTCAGTGATGTAGGTACCACCGCACACACTGAAGAGCAAGGGGTAGAACACTGGTCCTAACTGCAGTTGCACATTAAAACCAACAGAGAAGCTTCAAAACCCAACCAAACCAGGCCTTGCCCCCACATACTACTCTCATTTAATTGGTCTGGAGTGGGATGGGGATTTTGGGGGGTGGGGTGGGGATTTTTTTTAATTAAGCTTTTGGGATGTTATAATAAGCAGCCAGGATTGAGATCCCCTGCCACAAGCAGCTTTAAGGTGGTATTTGGTCTATAGCCAAAAACATTGGTTTCATACTGTGCCTAACTGTAGGGTTCAATTTAGGACCAAGATTAGGAGTTCGTTTTATTTTTTATTTTATTTTTTGGATCTACAGTAATTTTATTGTAACAGAGAAAACCCGGCTGCAGTAAGTTTACATGATAAGAAAAGATGGTGGTTATCTTTCTAAAGAGTGAAGCCTAAACCCAGCAGGCAGCACACAAAACCCAGACTACCTCCTCTCTGAGCCTGCCCCAAATCATGACGTGAGATGAGTGGCTGCCCAGCCACACGGAATGAAGGAGGGGATGGTGGGGCAGAGGCAACACCCCAACAGGAGACAGTCACACAATCGCTGATGAGGAATGGGGGAATAAAGTGCAGTGGCCTACTCTCCACCACTCTGCCAAGAAAAGAGAGGGCATGGCTGAGCAGAAAATTAGGTTCTTCATTCTTAAGTAAATCCTGATAGGATGGTCTGATAGTCTGGCAAGAATAGAATGAAAGCCGGGCGTGGTGGTGCACGCTTGTAATCCCAGCATTTGGGAGGCTGAGACCGCAGGATCCGGGTTCTCGGCCAGCCTCAGCTACCTAGTGAGGCACTCCGCAACTTAGTGAGACCCTGTTTCAAAATAAAGAATAAAAAATAGGACTGGGAGTGTAGCTCGGAGGTAGAATGCACCTGAGTTCAATCCCCAGTACCGCAAAAAAAAAAAAAAAAAATAGAATGGGGTAAAAATCTAGACTAGTTTAGATGTTTGTATCTAAAGAAAATAACAGCAATGATAAGGAGAAGAGAGCCTTTTTCCTCCTTTTCTTAAATAAGATAGGAAATAGCATCTATTAATTTCCTTGCTGCAGTAGCAACAGACTCATCGGTATACATAAAGCACAATTTCTGTAATCAGCCTGTTGATGAGGTTGCTCTGCCATGGGAGGATGAATGTGAGGCTGCCTGTTAAAGACAGAACCAGGTCTCTTCCCACAGCCTCTAGTTCCACAGAGGAACCTCTAACCACATGTGCTTCTGTTAAAGCTTCTGAAGTATTGCAATGGCATGACAGGATTTTTGGTGCTGTGACTTTCTTACACATGTAAACTCTTTTTTTAAAAAAAAGCTGGAGACAAAAGGATGGGGGAGGAGTTTGGTTTAAAGCCACAAAGTCCTAGATACTGGCCACAGATGCCTCTGCCTTATTTCACTACAGCTTCTTCTCTGAGAAACACATTCAATCACTGAGTATTATGCACTGTGGTTGAAAGAAATGATCCACTCACCACCATCCACCCTCCCTTGTCCTGCAGGTGACTCTCACAACAGCAAAGGCTGAAGACATCAAGGTTGTCTCTGTTCTCGCACCCAGGGAATTACTTGGTGACCTGGTGAATGACATGGGCCAGGTTACCCATGCTGGAGGTGACGCCTTCCACAGAGATGTGGCCATCCTTTGTCATGTAGATGGAGAACTCCTTGGCCAGTCACTCCACCTGTTCAGGCTTTAGACCTGTGAAACAGAACATGCCAATCTGGTCGATGATGTGCTGCCAGTTGTGGGAGGAGCCCTCCTTCTTGAGGTTGGAGACCAGCTGGGTCCTCATGCTGATGATGCAGTCAGCCATGCCTTTTACTTCTTGCAGCCATTGCTTTCGCAAATCTGGGGGAGTCAGAATGGTGGAGGCGATGTGGGCTCCATTGAGAGGAAGGTTGGAATACACGAGACGGATCAAGATCTTCAACTGTGACTATATCCTCTTGGCTTCCTCCGCGTCTTTGCAGATCACAGTGAAGGCGCCCACACACTCGCCATATAAGCCCATGTTCTTGGCGTATGATTAGCAGAGACAGACATTAATGCCCTATTGGATGAAGTGGCACACAGCCCAGGCATCCTTGTCTCCATCGCCACTGGCAAAGCCTTGGTAGGCCATGTCAAAGAACACAAAGAAATTCTTTTTCTTCACCAGTGACACTATTTCCTTCCACTGCTCCAGACAAGGGTCCACTCTGATGGGTTTGTGGGCACAGGCATGGAGGAGAAGAACACTCTGCTCTGGCATTTTTTAAATGTCCTCCATGGCACCTGTGAGGTCAAAACCACAAGTCTTGAGGTCATAGTATCAATAACCTTGTAGCTGCATGCCAGCATCCCTGAAAATGGGTGTATGATTTCCCCAGGATGGTTTGGGTAGAAAGACATCTCGGCTGAACTTAAAAAATCTTTGCAAAAAACTGGCTCCAATCCTTAAGGCCCCATTCCAGAAATGGTCTACACAGGGACAAACCAGCCACTTTTTACCACCTTGCTGTTCTCAGCCAGGGCCAGCTGTGCAGATGCCTTACAAAACTCAGCCAGTCCCCCAATGGACAAGTATTCCTTGTCCAAATTCTTTGCAGCAATTTGGGCCTCTGCCTTCTGGATGCTAGGGAGCATGTAAGGCTTTCCCTTATCATCCTAGTAGGCACCAACTCCCAGGTTCATCTTTTTGTTGTTGGTGTCTCTCTTGTAGGCTTCAGTGACTCCCAGGATGGGATCTTGGGGGCCCATTTCCACATGGGTCCACCAGGAACTGGCTCTGGCAGAGGCTACAGCGGCAAGGCCTGGGTGGAAGGCGGCGGCAGCCCTGCAGAGGACGCAGCTGGAGTGCAGCAGGGCCATGGTGGGCGGCAAGAGGGCAGAGGGTAACGGCAGAACAGAGCGGAAGGCAGGCAGCTGCAGACACAGGTGCGGGCACCAGAACCAAGAGTTCATTTTATAATCAAAGAATATACTTAATCTTCATGGTTTCAAACACATCATCTTATCTCATATTCAATCATCAAATATTTATATTATATTGTGCTGGGCACTATGCTAGCTATAAAAATCCAGCAGTGGCTGAGACAGACTTATGGGAAGGCATTGATGCATTTAAGTGGACAGGTGACATAATCAGATTTGCATTTGGCTGCAGAATGAACACATGGTGGGACATGTGGATGTGTAGGGAAGCCATTGCATTAGACTAGGAGAGAGACATTGATGGCACAAGGCCAGGGTGGTGGCAGAGAGGACTGGATGACTTCAAGAGCTACTTAGAAGGTGAAATCAATAGGCCTTGATAACAGATTGGACATGGAAAATAATGAGAGATCTGTCCAGAATATCTTTTTGGGTAACTGAATGGTCAGCATTGAGTGACACAGAAATACAGATTGGAAGAATATCACACTTGGAAGGAAGGTCACATGTTTGGCCCCAGCAGAACAGTCAAGTATGCAGTTAAATAAATCATTTAAGCCTGGCATAATCCAGCACAAGTAAAGACTGGAGAATGACAAAGGAAGAACTAAGATAGGCCTTGGAGAATTCTACCATTTAATGGCTGGCTCTTTCAACATCCACACTATGAGCCTTGGAGAATTCTAACAATTAATGGTTAGCTCCTCCCAGGTTCATACTATTGAGCTATGCTAACCTTTCCCCCTCTCGATCACTGTTGTCATTCTATTTTATTCATTAGTGACTTGATATAATAGTACAGGGCATGGTGGCACACACCTGTAATCCCAGTACTTGAGAAGCTGAGACAGAAGGATCACAGGTTTGAGACCAGTCTCAGCAATAGTGAGCTTCTCTGCAACCTAGTGACACCCTGTTTCAAATTTTTTTAAGGGGGGGAGGTGCTGGAGGTGTAGCACCTCAGAGGTAGAATGACCTAGGGCTCAATCCCCAGTACTATACACAAAAAATAGTTCATGGTTTCTTCCTCTTTCAGAAGCTCCACCCTTACCATGGATGGCTTCAACATTCATACGGACATCCCTCCCAATACCGATGCCTCTCTCTGTTCCTTGACTTCCTTGTCTTCATCTTCTTCTTCATTCCTCCTCAAGCTCCAGTCTGGCTTGGTTCCACAGTGGGCCTCAACATCTCTCTCACCTGTGCCACTTTAAAAATCACTCTTTCAAGCCCTTTCCCCTGCCATATCTTCATCTTCTCACATGAGAACTGCTCTTCTACCTCATCAGCATGTCCAGTCCACAGATCCTCCTACTTATTTTCTGTTTTATCAGCCTTCTGCTTTCCTCACATCTTCATTATCCAGGCTAGAGTCTACGACTGTCACTTCAATACCAAGGGTTGTCAGTGGCCACCATACTCCCAACAGTACCTGAATAAGAATGATTAAGGCCTCTTCAATGAGTGTGTGGAGGGAAGGTTTTTGTGCTATGGATTAAAATTCAAAACTAGATGCTATGGGCAACAGAAATGGTGACACAGGTATATGAGCTGTCATTTTGTTTTGAAAATGGACATGTCAGCCAGGTGTGATGATGCACACTTGTAATCCTAGTACTTGGGAGGTTGAGACCGGAAGATCCGGGTTCGCGGCCAGCCTCAGCTACTTAGTGAGACCCTGTTTCAAAATAAAGAATAAAAAATAGGACTCAGGGCATAGCCCAGAGGTAGAATGCCCCTGGGTTCGATCCCCAGTACCACAAAAAGGAAGGAAGGAAGGAAGGAAGGAAGGAAGGAAGGAAGGAAGGAAGGAAGGAAGGAAGGAAGGAAGGAAATGGATATGCCATTCTTTTTTTTTTTTTTTAAGTACTGGGGATTGAACCCAGAGGCACTCTACGACTAGGCTATGTCCCCAGCCCTTTTAAATTTTATTTTGAGATAGAGTCTCACTAAGTTACCCAACCTGGCCTGGAACTTGGGATCCTCCTGTCTCAGTTTCACAAATACTGGGATTGTAGGCACATACCACCTCTCCTGAATTTACATGCCTTTCTTAACTGGACTCAAGTCTGAATTTACATGCCTTTCTTAACTGGACTCTTAACCTGACTCAAGCTACTAAATTGCTTGGGGGACAGGTGCAGCATGTTCCTCAAAGAAGCAGCTGTAGATCGGCTGGAGTATTTGAACAAACATTCAGATGGAGTTCTGGAATACTGGGTCAGGGAGTATGAGAACATGGCATTAACTTGAGCTGTTGGAAGGGTAGATGTCCTTGGTTATTTACTATGAACACTTTTAGATCCAAGGTTTGGGTGGTGTGGGCTTGGGGCTGGGACTTGGGCTGGGGCTGGAGTGACAGGGGAAAAGGTACGCAGGTAAAAGGTGTTCAGCAGACCCAGGGAACAGTAAGCAATTCAGTTTGCTGGTTGTAGGGGGTTTGGGAGGCAGTTGGAGGCCCCACTGCCTGTCCTGATCCCTAGGCTTACCACCAGTTGGCAGAATAATTCATAGACTCTAAGAGTGACAGAGGGTGAGACTATGGGGAGTAGGCTCCCCACACAGGAATGACTACCAAGGATCTGTGCTGACTGATAGGATCCACATGAAAGAAGTCACCTACCTAAGAGAGCTGGGACCAATAGTAATCGCCTACATGTGCTCTAACCAGGGACTCTTTGCCATTTTTGTGCCATGAACTGTGGGGAGTCTGTTAAAACCTATGATCCCCTCTCAGAATAATTTTTTTTTTTTTTT
This sequence comes from Graphiurus murinus, assembly GCA_004027655.1. Taxonomy (NCBI): domain Eukaryota; kingdom Metazoa; phylum Chordata; class Mammalia; order Rodentia; family Gliridae; genus Graphiurus; species Graphiurus murinus. The sequence continues at coordinate 14,836 of PVLC010022294.1, read as the reverse complement.
TTGCGGTATTGGGGATGGAACCCAGGGGCATTCTACCTCTGAGCTACACCCCCAGCCCTATTTTTTATTCTTTATTTTGAAACCGGGTCTCACTAAGTTGCAGAGGGCCTCACTAGGTAGCTGAGGCTGGTCTCAAACCCGGATCCTCCGGTTTCAGCCTCCCGAATGCTGGGATTACAAGCGTGCGCCACCACGCCCGGCTCAGAATAATATTTTTTAATGCATAAAGTAAAATACAAAGGATTATAACAGCAACCAATTATATAGAAATGCATCTATCAACACATTTTAAACATCACAAATTTGTTGCTCATTATTAGCCCATTAAGTAACAAGATCTAACAGCAAGACTATCAAAATTTCAAAGTAGTGATAAACATATTGCTATTGTAAGAGATCTATTTCATTCTAATGTGATATGGAAATGTGTGTAATTTATGTTGGTGGACAGATCACTAGCCATTTAATACTACCATGGTTTGTTGCCTGCATTTATGATTGAAGGAAAAGGTAACATAGGATAGCTGGGTGTGGTGGCACATGCCTATAATCCCAGTACTTGGGAGGCTGAGACAAGAGGATCGTAGGTTCGAGGATAGCCTCAGCAATGTAGCGAAACTTTCAGCAACCTAGCATGACCCTGTTTCCAAACAAAAAATAAAAATGACTAGGGGTAGGAGGTAGAATGCTCCTGAGTTCAATCCCTAGTAACACACACACACACACACACACACACACACACACACACACACACACCAAAGGATGTAATTCTCCCCATCCAAATTCATGAACCCTCCAAATTCTAGCAGACTGCTTAGAGGAACATGGGCCTCAGGTTAAGATCCACATAGACTCTCTGGTTTTCCTTTGTGGAAATTGCCCTTTGTCTGAGACCATTTGTGCTGCTATACCATAGACTGGGTGGTTTATAAACAACAGAAATTTATTTCTTACAGTCCTGGAGTCTAGAAAGTCCGAGATCAAAATGGCAGCAAATTCCCTGTCCAGTAAGGGCCACTACCTCATAGATGGCACCTGCTAGCTGTGTTTTCTCATGGTAGAAGGAAGGAGGGATCAGTCTGGAGCCTCTTTTATCAGAGAACTTATAGCATTTGTGAGGGCTCCACCCTCATGACTTAATTAATTCTCAAAGTCCCCAAATCTCAATGTCATCACTTTAAGGGTTAGAATGATAACATATGGAAGAGGAGTGTTATAGTTTGAATGTTGAATGTTTCTCAGTGGTCTGTGTGTTGAATGAAGGCACTATTGAGGAGGTGGTAAAATCTTTAGGAGTCCTAGTGAGAGATACTCAGGTCATTGGAGGCATGCCCCTGAAGGGGATCATAAGAGATGGGTCTCTTCCTCTCTCCTTGCTCCCTGGCTTGTGATGTGAGTGGTTTTCCTCCACCAGGTGCTCCCACCATGACATTTTGCTTTGCCACAGGCTCAAAAGTGACAGGATCAATCAATCATGGACTGGAACTTCCAAAACTAAGAGTCCAAACAAGTCTTTTCTTTTCATAAATTAATTATCTCAAGTATTTTACCATAGTAACAGAAAGCCAAATAACAAAGGGACACAGACATTTGGACCATAGCACCTTTTGCTTCAAGTCTCCTAATTGGGGTTCTTTTTTTTTTTTTCAGGAGCAGTGGTGATTTAATTTTTGGAAATAGTCTGAAGTCTTGCCTTCCTTCTCCTCCTGGATCAGAACCAGGGGCATTCTACCTCCCGAGCTATACTCCCAACCCTATTTATTTATTTATTTATTTTTAATTTATTGTGGTACTGGGGATTAAACCCAGGAACATTCTGCCTTTGAACTACTCCCAGCTCTATTTTTATTTTTTATTTTGAGTTCCAAGTCTCAGAGCGACTGAATAATACTGGCTCACTTTATGTCACCATCTTTAATCCTTTTGTGTGTGTGTGTGTGTGTGTGTGTGTGTGTGTGTGTGTGTGTGTGTGGTATTGGGGATTGAACCCAGGGGCATTCTACCTCCGTGCTATACCCACAGCCCTATTTTTTATTCTTTATTTTGAAACAGGGTCTCACTAAGTTGCAGAATGCCTCACTAAGTAGCTGAGGATAGGCTTGAACTTGTGATCCTCCAGTCTCAGCCTCCCAAGTACTGGGATTACAAACATATGCCACCATTCCTGGCTCTTATTTTTTATTTTGAAACAGGGTCTTGCTAAATTGCTGAAAGCTTCGCTAAGTTACTGAGGCTGTCTTTGAACCTGTACCCTCCTGTCTCAGCCTCCCAAAGTACTAGTATTACAAGAGTGTCCCACCACATCCAGCTTATTTTTTATTTTGAAACAGGGTCTCATAAAGTTGCTCAGGACCTCACCAAATTGCTTAGGCTGGCCTCGAACCTTCAATCCTCCTGTCTCAGGCTCCCAACTGCAATTACAGGTGTGTGCCACCACACCCAGCTCTGCCTTCCCTCTTCTGCACTCTTAGAACCTGTGTTGTTTGGGTATCTCTTGGGCAGGTAGCACTTTCCACTTCAAATAGAGTTCCTCTTCCTGCCCATGTTAACTGAGTATCCACTAAGTGTAGGACTCTGTACTGAGCACTGGCCATGAGAAAGGAGACCATAAAAAGATTGTTACTACTATAGTAATAACAGCACCCACTTACCAAACCTGTTTGACATGCCAGGCACCCTGCTGTCACTTCATCCATTCATTTGACAAAGATATACTGACGGTCTGCTCTATACCAGGAACTGTTCTAGGAACTGTGGGCATAGCAATGAATGAGACAGACAGACTCCCAGCTCTCATGAAGCTTCCATTCTAGTGGAGAAGACTGATGGTGTACAGAATAAATAAGATAATATACTGTGCTGGGCTGTGATAAGTGCTTAAAGAAAAACAAAGCAGATAAGGGAGAGAGGGAGTGTCCGAAAGGGGAAGAGATATCAAATGATTGACTGGAGAAGGTCTCACTGAGGAAGTGGACCCTTGCAACTAGATCTGAAGGAGGCAAGGCACTAAGGCTTTGCAGATATTTGGAAGAAGAGCATTCTAGGTTGAGAGGACAGATGGACAAAGACACCAAAGCCAGAATGTACTTGGCATGTTTGAGGAATGTGGAGGAGGCTGGCAGGACTGAGGAGGAGTGAGTGAGAGGAAAAGTGGTGGCAGAAGAGGGCAAAGAGGCATTGGGAGGAGGGGGTGAGCCATGCAAGGCCTTTAGAGGCCACTGCAGTGACTTGACCGGTATAGGATGGGAAGGCATGGAGGAATTGAACAGATTCCCCTAATAATACTGATGTATAATAGTATCATGATTCCCATTTAAAATAAGATAACCACATCTCAGAATAGTTGAATGATTCAACTAGTAAGTTGGAAAGCTGAAACAGCAGAGGCTCCTCTGAAGACCACATGCCACCTTCTCCCCTAGCCCCAGGCTCAGAGGAGGTTCAGCATGTTATGTGTGTGTGTGGTAATGGGAATTGAACCCAGGGGCATTCTACCTCTGAGCTACACCCCCAGACCTATTTTATTCTTTTATTTTAAAACTTGGTCTCACTAAGTTGCTGAGGCAGGCCTCAAACCTGCCATCCTCCTGTCCCAGCCTTCCAAGTACTAGGATTACAGGCACATGCCACCACACCAAGCAGTTGGCATGTTCTTTACTCCTGTCTGCTGCTTCTAGACTGCCATTCCTTTGTTGTTTCCCAATGATGGAATGCTGCTCTCTGTCCTTCACCCTTGCTATACCCACTAGCCTCTGCCACTGGACTGTGAGATCTTGACTTACTGAGCACTTACTATGTGCCAGGTACTGTGTGCGATGCTGACTTCCATGATGAATGGAAGTCAGCTCCTTGCTCTCCTGGAGCTTTTATTCTAGCCAATGGAGAGATCTTTAGGTAGGATAATAAAAAAGAAAAAATCTTTAGTAACAAGAGCCCCACAGAATAAACAGAGTGGCTACTTTATGTCACCTGGGTAGAGAAGGCCTCTGTGACATTTCAATTGAGATCTGCATAATGAGAAAGAGCCATTCCAGAGGGAGAGCAGTCCAGACAGGAGGAGGGATTGGAGCAAAGACTCAAAGGTGGCCAGCAGCATGGCCTGTCAGAGGAACAGAAGGCAGAGCAGTGTAGGAGAAGCACAGGAGGTGACAAGAGATCGGGGATAGACACAGTGGCCACACATTGCAGGACCTTGTATGTCATGAGCATATCAGAATCCACTGGAGTGTTTCAAGCAGGGGAAGGAGATAATCTGGTAGACATCTTAAGAGTGTGCTAACTTCCATATGGCAGATGAATTGGAGGGTGGAGAAAAGAGAAAAGATATAAGGTTTGTTAGTAGAGAAAGTCAACTACGCAGGCTGATAGATTAGATGTAGGGATGAAGGAAAGAGGAATCAAGCAGGGCACAGTGGTGTACTCCTATAATCTCAATAATTGGGAGGCTGATACAGGAGGCACACAGGTTGGAGGTCAGTCTCAGCAACTTGATGAGAGCTTCCACAACTTAGTGAGATCCTGTTTCAAAATAAAATAGGAAGCCGGGCGTGGTGGCGCACGCTTGTAATCCCAGCATTCGGGAGGCTGAGGCCGGAGGATCCGGGTTCGTGGCCAGCGTCAGCTACCTAGTGAGGCACTCCGCAACTCAGTGAGACCCGGTTTCAAATTAAAGAATAAAAAATAGGGCTGGGGGTATAGCTCGAAGGTAGAATGCCCCTGAGTTCAATCCCCAGTACCACAATAAATAAATAAATAAATAAAAATAAAAATAAATAAAATAAGGCTGGAGTATGCTAGAAGGTGGAATGCCCCTGGGCTCAATCCCTAGGATGACAAAAGAAAGAAGGGAGGGAGGGAGGAAGGCAGGCAGGCCTCTATATGATAGCTTGAGCAAGTGATGGTTTCAGAGTCCATTTAATCTACTCAAATAAGATACCTGAGACTGGCTAACTTATAGACAACAGAAAATTATTTTTTAAAGTCTTACAGTCTAAAGGCTGTAAGGTGCCAGCAGATTCCATGTCTGATGAGGTATCACTTCCTACTTCATAGATGGTGCCTTCTTGCTGCATCTTTACATGCAGAAGGGCCAAACAAATTCATCAGGACTCCTTTTTTTATTTTTTATTTTTTGGTTCTGGAATTGAACCCAGAGGTATTCTATCTCTGAGCTATGCCACCAGCCCTTTTCAATTTTTAAAAAATTTTTTGCAAAAGGGTCTTGCTAAGTTACTGAGGCTGACCTATCTCAGCCTCCCAAGTACTGAGATTACAGGTATACACCACCATGCCCATCTAATTCAGGAGTGTGTGTGTGTGTGTGTGTGTGTGTGTGTGTGTGTGTGTGTGTGTGTTACTGGGGATTGAACTCAAGGGCATTTTACCTCCGAGCCATAACCCCAGCCCTATTTTATTTTTATTTTTGAAACAGGAACTTACTAGGTTGCTGAGAGTCTAAAGGCTGAGAGGTCCAAGATCAATATAGTACTATATAACGACAATATTTCTGACTGTATATTGTTGTGAGGTGACCCACAGAAACACACCAGACTCCATTGTGCCAAAGAGTTCACTTTATTTACCTGCCAGCCAGGGCGAACAGCCTGAATGCTGTCGCGTGGAATGTTGGTGTAGGCCAGTTTTATACCCTTTGGTTACAGAGTTGGGGGTACGGAAAACGTCAGGTTTTTATGGTTATAAAATCATTACATTGTTTTACAAACCAGGAGTTTGTTTAGGACAGACAACATATCTTACTTAGATGCTATCTTGTAGTCAAGATAGCTTTTTCATACCATGTTCAGCAAAGCAGTTTACAGAAGCAGATAATAGCAGTTAAAATTCCTTTTTACATCCTGGTTTAGTTACTGGTTGCCCCTTTTACCTTTAGTCAAAAGAGGCCCGGGAGAGCTTACCTAAGACTTTTACCAAAAAATGCATATACTGTCTCAATATCACCACCAGGTTAGATTGCTTTCTAGAACCACAGACTCATAAATCCAACCACCTAGTTATTTTGAACATGTTACTTAAGATACTTACTGGCACAGGTAGCTATAGCACAGGCCACAGATAGGTATAGCATACATAGCGTTAGTTTCCTTGCCTGTATGATGGCGAGAACAACATTGACTAAGGTCAGTGTGAGGATTTTAATAAATAAAGCATGTAAAGTATATAGTATAATCTCTCATGCATAGTAAGCACTCAGGAAATTGGCAGCTGTAATAATATTCAGAGCATAAGATGGGACCAAGGAAAACAAGACTTGGGGAGACCCTGTGGATGGAACAATGTAGCCAGCTACATGGAAGAGGCAATAAAGCCTAGTGGTTAGGTGTTGCCCTCTTGAGCCAAACAGTCTTGAGTTCAGGATCCTAACTCAGCCACTTACTAACTTACTCAACTTCTATGTGCCTTGGGGTAAATTTAAATTATTATTATTTAATCTCTAAAATAAGGATAATAATAGTCTTACCTCACAGGGCTGTAGTGAAGGATTAAATGAGATAAACCATGAAGAAGACTGAGCGCAGCCTGGCTTTCACTCCAGGCTCATTCCTGTTAGGAGCTGTTATCCAAAGGTATGTGGGAGGAAGGGGCTGCAAATGGGCTCCAGCTGTGCCCCTGGCCTCCCTCAGAGAAGGCAGTACTCAGCCCTGCCAGACAGCCAGGTAGCAGAGCCTTGTTCAGACAGCCCTCTCTCCTAGCACTTCCCTCTCCTCCTGCCTGAGGCTTTCCAGCTTTCATAACTCTGAATAGCTCTAGAGTCTTTTCCAGGGATGGAGTTGACTAGGTCAGCTCCTCCAGTCCAGACTGCAAAATTGAGCCTCTCTTCACATTGGGGGAGGTGTAGCCACCGACTCCAGGTGAGGGAATCCAGATCCCCATGCTGCCTGGACTGATCTAGGAGCAGAGAGAAATAACCAATTGGGATAGTCCCTAGTGCTCCCAGGCTTCTCTTCCATTCAAATACTCCCTTTGTTGCTAAGAAGCAAACCTACCCATCCCCACTGGCACCAGACTGCCCATTGTTTTTCTCTCAGAGACCATCAGGAGCCCAGAGCTGTGGCTACCTCTCCCTCACAGGAATGGCAGCCCAGAAGTCTCACTGCAGGAGGAGAGTCATGTGACCAAAATTTCCATGGTGGAGTTCTAGAACAGAGCCCAATCCCAGGTGTGATGGGAAGACCCATAAAAGATCCAAAGAAGAGCAGGGCATGGTGGTGCACTCCTATGATTTCAGTACTTAGGAAGCTGAGACAGGAGGTTCACAGGTTCAAGGCCAGCTTCAGCAATTTAGTGAGGCCCTTAAGCAACTTAGTGAGACCTGTTTCAAAATCAAAATAAAATAGGGGTGGAGTGTAGCTCAAAGGTAGAATGTCCCTAGGTTCATCCCCAGTACCAAAAACCAAAAACAAAAAATCCAAAGGAGGACACAAAGTATTTGCCCTGTGTCTTCCCTGGAGCCTTGGCTGTAGTGATGAGTGGCCTGAGGCCTGCCACTTGCCACCTGCCACCTGAGCACTGGGCACAGGCTGAAATCTAATCCCAGTAGCAAACTGGTGGGCCTTGGGTTTGCCACAGAGCCTAGAAAGCATAAGACATCCCACTAGAAAGACAAAACAGAGTGGTGGCTTAAGGAGCAAAGAGAAGGGGTGGATCTGAGGTGGGAATGGGCTGGAGGAATCCTACAACCAGGGCTTCTTCAGTACCTTGCAGCTTCAGCTGAGTCTAGTCCGGAGACGGTGCCTCTGATTGACCCTGCTGCTTGCCCCTCCTCATCCTGTCAAGCTTGTTTCTTAGTGCTCACCTTCCACTTACCTGAAAAAGGGAAAGGAAAATTTTCCAGCCCTATGTTTACCCTAACCTTCTAATCTCTAGAACCTTCTCTCAGCGGGTCACCTTCTGCCTCCTGATTCCCTATTGCTTCAGGACAGAGTTCAAACTCCCCTGAGGCTACTCACTACAAATGAATTTTTTTACTAAAAGTGCTCTCTCAGCTCTTGTTTTCACAAATAACGTTGAGACCCAGAAGGGAGAAGAGTCCTGCCCAAGGCCACACAACAAGGGCTGGACCTAAGAACTCCAGCCTCTGGATCAGCAGATCAGCAATCAGGATCAGCAATCAGCGGGCTCTGCTCATACCAACCTCACTTGTCCCCTGCTGTGTACAAATCACCACAAACCTTAGTGGCTAGGCATCAGTCATCATGTTAGTGCCTTTCATGGTTTCTGTGGGCCAGGAATTTGGTGAGAGTTCAAGTGAGCCATGCAAGTTCAGAGCCCCTTATGAGGTGGCAGTCAGAGAATGCCTAGAAGTAAGACAGGATGGGGTGGGAAGAGTGGGCAAGAACTGCTGGGGGTAGACACCCTGCACTTCCTGTGGTCTCAGACTCTTCACGTGATCTCTCCATGTGAGTTACTTTGGACTTCCTCATGGCTTTGTGGCAGTCAAACTAATCAGAGTGGCGCAGGAGTGAGGATTTCAGTGAGCAGAGGGGAAGCCATATCCCCAATGACCTCACCGCAGAAGTCACCTAGCCTCACTTCCATCATAGTCACAAGTCGGCCCAGCTTCAGGTGGCAGAAACATGGGCCTCACCCGCATCTCAGTGGAGAGCCTCAAAGCCTTTCTGTAATGGGCATGTATGGGATGGAAGATACTGTCACAGCCATCCTCACAGCCTGTCATACCAATATCACTTTTCTCATAGGAGAGGATCCCTGTTCACTCACAAGATCCCTCAGACAAGCCTTCTGCCTTCTTACCTTAGTAGTTCAGCTGCCATTAGGTCTCTAGCACTTTCAGGCCCCAGTTGGAGTCCTACCTCTTTCTTTTCTTTTCTCTCTCTCTCTCTCTCTTTTTTTTTTTTTTTTTTTTTTTTTTGGTGGTATTGGGGATTGAACCCAGGGGAGTTAATAAATGGTGGCTACCGCTGAGTTACACCCCCAGCCCTGTTTTAAATCTTGAAATAGGGTCTTCCTTAGTTGCTGAGGGTCTCACTAAGTTGCTGACACTGGCCTTAAACCTACCATCCTCCTGTCTCAGCCTCCCAAGTACTAAGATTACAGGGGTGCACCACTGCACCCAGTTTCCCATCTGTTTCTTAAAGCTTACATAAAGACTCCTATGAGCAGAACCAGCAGCAGATTTGCCTTTTTAATGCATATGGATACCTGTGTGTTTAATAGGCTGAAGATTTGCTCCACACTTGGTCAATACCAGTCTGACCAATGGGTAGATGTCCACATCTGGACCCTGACATCTGTCCAGGTGAAGCACTGGATTCTATTGGCTGAAATGCCTTCCTCCTTCCTTCAGTATCACAAAGCTGTAGGTTGACATGGTTTCTGTCTATAAAAAGGCAAGACAGCCAGGCATGGTGGTGTATGCCTGTAATCCTGATGAGATAGAACAGAAAGAATAAAATTTAGGCAGAAAGGAGACAATTGGAAAGGAAAGGAAAAATAGCTTTGTTTCAACAGAGCTGCTCATCCTTAAAAAGCAAGGCCTATTCACAATAGGCTGACTCCATTTTGGAAGTCCCTGAGGTGATTTTCCAGAGCTTCGTTTGCCTCTCAAAAGGAAGTCACTCACATTTATTGTAAGACCCTACATCCCAGACTTCCTGTCTCCACTCCTAATAGTCCTACCTAGGGTTTTTCCCCCCACATTTTTTAGACCCCAAGGGTGGGGGACCAATATCCCATGCTGGCCCAGGTTCCCTATTCTCCGTCCTGGACCCCCAAAGCCAGCCCCTATCCAGGTGTGATATAAAAAGAAGGCGAGACTACACACTCTCTCTCTTTCCCCGCCATTGCTGTCTCTGCCACGCACTCTTGGCCACGCGCTCTCTTTCCCAGCTACGATCCCGAGGTAACTCCTGAGGTGACCTGTGCCCTTTCCCCTGTGTACCTGTGCCTTTCCTTAAAATAAAATTTCTGCCTTTGTCCTTCTCTGGCGTATGTTGAAATTCCTTTCACCACGGAGGCCAAGAACCCATGAGAGATACCGTGCTGACTCATGTAGACCCAACTACAATCCCAGTAGTTGGGAGGATGAGACAGGAGGATCACAGGTTCAAGACCAGACTCAGTTTACCTAGATCCTCAGCAACTTAGCGAGACACTATTTTAAAATAAATAGGGCTGGAGTGTAGCTCATGTAAGAAGATGTAATGCAGATACTTTCTCCTACCCTCTCATGCTTGACCTATCGGTCACAACCCTTGTAGGAACATTCTGCCCACAGACCATCACAGCCTTGATGACCACCCTGTGCACATACCACAGAATGTTTTTCTGTTCCTCAACCTTCAAATGTTCCCATAATAACACCTGCCTTCCCTCGCTCCCTTCCCTCTCCCTGGGTAACTGTCAGTTGATTTTGTCCCGATATTTTCCTATAAAGGCTACTCATCCAACAGCAGGGAGGCTGAAGCTTTCTTCAGACCCCATCCCTGCTTCCCTTACCCCATCCCCACATCTGCGTCATTCAATAAACTTCCCTGCTTGGATTCTCCATTTGTCTCTGTATCTGTACCATTGTCCTTCCCAAATCCTGACAGCTCAGACCTAGAACACCCCTGGGTTCCATCCCCAGTACCAAAAAAGGCAGAATATCAGGAGAGAGCGGTATTCATAGTGCAGTGTCTCTTCCAAGGGGGCCACATGAGCAGACAGGGCTGAGCACAGGGCCCTGGCAGTCAGTTGGGTGACGGTAAAATGTCCTAGCAAGAGCCTTTGGTTGGGGAACAGGAAACCAGGATCCCTCTACCAGCTCTCTGGCTAATTTGATGCATGCACAATTTTAGACAAACCCCTGGGTCTCTCACTGGGCCTCAGTTTCCCTACCTCTGTAACATAGAACTAGAGCTTGCCCTTCCTACCTCCATGATGAATGGATAAGAAGAGAGATGGGAAGAATTTTCTGAGAGCAGAAAATGGTTTTTAAATGCTAATAATTCTTTGCATGTGTTTCTTCTGTCAACCACCACTTCCTTCCTCTCCAGTGGGCATGTAGGCTCCAGGATAGTGGAGGAATTGATGGGCGGATGGTTATGGAATTGGTATTGCCCAACAGCCTTTCCTATATGCATATTGTAGGAGTCAGGCAGGCAGGGCTTGGTAGTTTGACCATTCTCCAACTGTCAAAGGGCTCACCCTAGCCAGGAGTTGAGGTCAAACAAAGTGTTAAACATAGAAGTAACAATTCTACCATATTCTGCTTCCAGTTAGAAAGTTCATTATTAGGCTACGAATTAGTTGTGTGGCCTTGGGTGAATTACATACCCTTTCTGGCCCTTTGTTTCCTTCGAATAAAATAGACTCATCACCACCTCTGCTGCTGAAGGGAAGCCTGATTATTTCTTGGCCTTGTCATATCTATTGTGCCCAGATGGTATGTGGTTTCTCCAGAGCTGGAAAGCATTAAGTCAGAATAACCATCATCTAAACCATACATTCTTTCGCCAAACATGGGGAGCTCCCTTTGGCACCTTTACTTCATGAGACCTAAGAGCTGGTGGAGGTAGAGTGTGGGCCCAGGAATTAGCAGACCAGAGAGGCAGATCTGGTCACGTGAGGTGACCTCAGCTAAGTCAGAGAATCCCAACTCCTCAGAGCTCAAAGGCGTTGTCAAAGCCCACAGCTGCCAGCATGAATGTGCCCTAAAAGATATTCCCATAGGGGACCTACTGCATGGCAGGGGCTGGCACCCTTCCCTGTCTGGCAGCTGGAACCTCTTTCCTCTTCCTCACACTAGAAAGCATCTCACTTCTCTTCATCTGGACGTGCACACAGAGGCTGGCAAAGCAGCAACATTTGTAACTGGGAACAATCAAAACCAACCTAAATATCCCAGCAGGGGACCAGTTAAATAAATTAGGGAACAGACATATTATAGAATTCTATGCAGAGATTTTAAAAAATGCATTAGTCAGCCAGGTGCAGTGGTGCATGCCTGTAATCCCAGTATTTGGGAGGCTGAGACAGGAGGGTCACAGGTTTGAGACCAGTCTCAGCAACTTAAGTGAGACCCTGTTTCTAAAAAAAAAAAAGAGGAAGTTGAGAGTGTAGCTCAGAGACAGAATGCCCCTGGGTTCAATTCCCAGTACCAACAAAATAAAATAAAATGCATTAGGCATAAATGTGTGGATATAGAATGTTATCCAAGACATTTTTATTTTATGTATGTACATATGTATGTATGTATGTATTTTTGAGTGCTAGGTATCTAACCAGGGCCTCCTGCTCTACCATCGAGATACATCTTCAGCCCCTAATTTTATTTTTACTTGACAAGTAGTCATTGCATTTATAATGTGATGTCTTCATATATGACATACAATCATACAATAATTAAGTCAAGCTAATTAACATATCTATATCCTTAACTACTTATAAGTTTCTTGTCTTGGAAAATATATTAAGTGAAAAAAAATCTGTGAGACAACATATGTGATACCATGTATATGTCTAAAAATACAGAGCTATGTATTTTTTTTTCCGGTACTGGGGATTGAACTCAGGGGCATTCTACCTCCGAGCTATACCCCCAGCCCTATTTTTTATTCTTTATTTTTGAAACAGGGTCTCACTAAGTTGCGGAGTGCCTCATTAGGTAGCTGAGGCTGAGGCTGGCCACGAACCTGGATCCTCCTCCAGTCTCAGTCTCCCAAATGCTGGTATTACAAGTGTGCACCACCACACCCGGCTCAGAGCTATGTATTTCTATAGTTACCATACATGTATGTGTAACATATGTACTTGTGCAACTGCATAGACAAAAGCTTAGGATATTCAAACCCGTGCCTGGAATGGGAGAAGAAGTCTCAAGGAGCTCTTTTGAAATACCTGAGTACTTTGGATTTTTCCAATGTCAATTTATCCATCAATTTCTTTTCTTTCTTCCTTCCTTTCTTTCTTTGACATAATGAGGCCTTTTTTCCTTTTTTATACTTTTATTGGTGCCTTGTAATTATACATCATGGTAAAGTTCAAAGTGATATAGACATACATGCACACAACACTTGGTGTGTTTCCCTCTGGATCTCACATAGCTACCCATTCCTCCCCAGAAATATTAGTGAGATTGGTAGTGATATCTTCATGTATGGACACAGCATTACTTGAAGTTTTGTTTTTTGTTTTTGTTTTTTGCAGTACTGGGGATTGAACTCAGGGGCATTCTACCTCTGAACTATACCCCCAACCCTATTTTTTATTCTTTATTTTGAAACCGAGTCTCACTAAGTTGCGGAGGGCCTCACTAGGTAGCTGAGTCTGGCCATGAACCCAGATCCTCTGGTCTCAGCCTCCCAAATGCTGGGATTACAAGCTTGCGCCACCATGCCCACCCAGCTGAACTTTTTTTTCCCATCAGCTCTCCTTTTTCCCCTCTCCACCTCCCTCCCTCATATGCCCCAGCTATACCATTCCTTGATATCTTTCCAAAAGAATTAAAGTAGATGTGTGATTACAATGCACCAATTAAAAAATACATTAAAAAAAGAAAGGGAAAGATGAAAAAAATAAGGATTTGTTAAAGTAACACCAGGAGATTTTTGATCTACGTAATACAGAGCCCATTTCTATTAATGTGGCAGAAACAGCTAAGACATTTGCAGATCGGCTTCAATCCTTGGTACCTACCTGGCCCTCGTTTACCTCCTTGCTGGGAGGAGTTATCAGATTAGCAGCAATAGTCATTCTAGGCTTATGCATTCTACCACTCGCTGTACGCCTTGTGATCAATGTCTTTGTTAGTATATGAGCAGATTTACATGGAATAAGACTGCAAGCACTGCCTCCCACAGGGCCTGGTAGTCAATGACAGGTTCGATTTTTTCAGGGCAATGTCAACCTAAGACAGGGCTCCTTAAATGACTCATGGAGACCCCATGACGGGTAAGAGTATGCACCTGGTAGAAAACAACCTAAGACAGGCACAGTCCTTTGTGCATTTTAAAATAAAAACGGGGGAGTTGTGGGAGCCCAGCTGGGCCCTTTCCCCCTTGGCAGTTACTATCTGCATATATGAGCAATTATACTGACTCTTCTGCTATGGATACTTTGGCGTCCCGATGTCTGGAGATTGCTCCTAGGATGCATAGAAAAAAAGACCCTCCCACTTCTTTTTTTTTTTTTTTTTTTTTAGAGATGAGGCAAGAAGTCTATATTCCTTTGTGTTACAGGTGGGGTCATTTATGTGTTTCAACCCTGAACAAAATACAGGTAACAATCTAAATTCAATCATGACAATAAAATACTTTCCATTTTCCAAGTTCAATGGTAATAAATATTTACATTTTAAAAAATATTTTGTTCTTTTTTTGTGTTTTTTAAAAAGATGCAACATGCTCAAGAGTACACAGAATATGGAAAAGTCATCACTTTTAAAGATCAATTCACAGTATAAAACAATGTTCTTACATATTAGCCCAATTCAAGAATGATTTCATCAAAGAATCTAACATGGTACTTACTTCAAAGGTGATATTCAAGTTTGTTACTTAGAATACTATGTCTAATATATCTAACAGGAAGTAAGCTCTACTATCTAATTTTTGCAGTTTTAATACCTTCTATACCCACCACCACCACCACCTCCTCCATATGGATCTCCGTAGCCCTCTCTTCCGCCATAGCCCCCTCTCCCACCATAATCTCCCCTGCCCTGGAAACCTCCTCTACCACCACCTCTGCCACCCCCTCCTCCCCACCTTCCTCCTTCTCCCCCTCCTTCTCCCCCTTCCCACCCTCCTCCCCCTCCCCAGCCACCTCTTCCCCCCCTCCCCAACCACCTCCTCTACCACCACCACCCCAACCACCC
>PVLC010022293.1:0-26932 GCA_004027655.1 Graphiurus murinus | reverse complement strand
TCATAGAAATATTATTGAGAATGTTCCAAATCATTTTTGTAAGTACAGGGGAGCATTTAGTTTCACCAAAGAACAGGCATTTTAATTCCCTTAGGCCCACATTTTTTTATATCATAACATTTCTAAAATTAGGGTGTCTTATTGATGAGATCTTACAAACATTGGCAGCATTTTTTCTTTCTTGCTAGTAGTTAATAGACCTTTAAAAAAAAGAATGATGTTTTAGATTTGATGAAATGTTCTTACAACCAACAAAGTTAATTTGAATATATAATTTTGCATTTGAATAGCAGGTTGTTTGGGATTGGGAAGTATGTGGCTGTCAAGCTCCTCTGCTGTATTGTAAGGTCCTATAAGTAAGGACCACAGTAGCCTGTATATCACGTGTGTGTGTGTGTGTGTGTGTGTGTGTGTGTGTGTGTATCTGATTAATGCTATAGTTTGGATGTTTGTGTCCCTCAAGGGTTCATGTACTGGGAGCTTGGTCCCCAGGGGCAATGTTGAGAGGTGGTGGCACTTTAAGAGGTGAAGAATAATGGAAGGTAGTTAGGTCATTTGGTGGCACCACCCTAGGAATGGATTAATGTTGCTCTCCTAGAGTGAGTGCTCATGAAAATGGGTTGCTGTAAAGCAAGGTCACCCCGTGCACTTGAACCTTTCTGCATAGTGCTGTTTCCCTTCCTGCTTCTCTGTCATGTTATGATGCAGCCAAGGGGGACCTTACCAGGTGCTTAATAGATGAGGCTGCCCAATGGTAGACTTTCTGCCTCCTAAACCGAGCTAAATAAACCATTTTTATTTAAAAGTAGTCTCGGGTATTTTGTTATAGCAAGAGAAAATGGAGTGGTACAGTTAATAAATATATACATTTGTTAAATTCATGAGTATATGTGTGAGTAAATGAGTAACATGGACATAGTTTAAGAGGTGAGTTGGAGAAGAAGCATTTTCATGAATAGCTTCTCAGAACACTGGTTAAGAGCATGTTACTGGTCAAACAGTTTGAGTCCCATGAGGGCAGGTGCTTTTGCCCATAGATTGCACCATTAATATCACCAGCCATCTTTTAAATGATACAGTTACTATCTCTGGGAAAGAGGACTCATTATGTGGCTGATACAAACCCATCATCCCTATTGAAAGCACATCTCTCTTAGATTACCCACTCTCTTTCCTTCAGTATCTTTATTTCAATTTGTACTTTTGTATTTCTTTGTTTAATGTTTAGCTCTGTCATAGAGCAGAAAACTCCATGTGGGTAGGAACCAAGTCTATCTTATTCATTTTTGAATCTCTAGCATCTGGCAGATAGCTTACCACAATGAACATCTCAAAACAGTTTGATCTGGTCATTCAGCATCAGGAATAATAATGATAATAAAATAGCTAGTAGTGATCTAGCACTTACTCTACACTAGGTACTGTTTTTCATGGTCTATTATTAACTCATTTAATTCTCAGGTCACCCAATAAGGTACATATTATTATCCCCATTTTTACAGTGAGATTTCACCTTTACAAATGTTTCAGAAGGTAAAGACTTGTAAGTTTACTTGTGCATGCTACACATTATATGCAGGCATGGATTAGTATATTTACATTTGTGTATAGAATGTGCATGAAGACATATTTATAAGATTTCTAGTTGGAGTTACTTGATTTTAAAATATGAACTATATGTTTTCTCTTTTTAGGAAAAGATTTACCTTTGTGCTCATGTAGGATTTTGGGAGTGCTCCAGGCACTTTGATACCCAATCTACAGGCATCATCTCATATTAACATCCCAGTCTCCTTGTGGGCAGCTGTTATTCCATTTACAGATGGGAAGACTAAGGCTAAGGGAGATCAAAAGATGTACCCTGGGTCACATTGCTGGTGAGCGGCAGAGCATCAACACAAGCCCTAGCTGTCCGATTCCTGAGACAGTGTTCTCAGCTGCTCCTGGGACACAATACTAAGGTCAGGCTGACCAGTTTCTAAGAGTTAGAAGACAAGGTGATGCTAGTGCATCCCTTAGAGATGGCCCAGGATGTGGCAGCTATAGCTTTTACCATCAGGTGATTCCTGGTGGCCAACTTTAGGCCTTTCTGTTGCCCTGATATTTAATTAAGATGCTCATTTTATCATTATTAGTAAAGTTAGACATCTCATTATATGTTGATTTACCATTTCTCATCAGTTGTGTTTCTTGTTTATGGCCTTTATCAGTTTGTCTGTTAGCTAAGGGGAAGAATGGTCTTCGAGTGACAGCACTGGCTGGGTGGGGTCTGCTGCAGTTTAGTGGGCACAGTCTCTCAGGACATAAGTACCTGTTGTGGTTTCCACTAGCCTAGCGTCAGGTGCTTTGTTGTACCCACTGTGCCAGGACTTGACTGCAGAGCTCCTTCAGCATATTCTGGTCCAAGAATGCATGTCTCTGTGATTCAGCAGCTGTATGTACACACAGAATGTGAACGTGAATGAAAGGGTAAAATCTGGGCCTTTCTCTTCTCTAGAGATATGAAGACTTCAAATACCTCTGCCAGAAGTAGAAATTAGTGCTCCTTCAATTGTGGCACCTGAGTCTGAAGATTTAGGGGGTATGAGGCAATGATCAAAGTGATTGAAGGCAGAAAGCATGGGATGGGCCTGGAGAAAGTTGTGATGAGATGGTTTGTGCTCTGGAGGTAACTTTCATGGGCTACTCATTGGTAAACAGAAGGCCTGGTTACCTGGAACAGCCATAGAGAAGATAGGTTGGTGACTCCAGTGGAGATTTACAAGGTAGCCCACAATTTTAAATCATAGGCACTTCTTCCTACTGATTTTTGAAATAGGAGTAGGTTGTAGTAACTACTTGGATTTCTCAATTTTCCTTTGAGATAGGTTGCTGAAAATAACTTAGGTATTGTTTTTCTTTTTACAAGTGTCTCCCTCTCTTACCTACTTTACCATTTATTTTAGTTTCCCAATTTCATTTATATGTGAATTATTGAATCTTACATCAGAAGAGATCAAATTAAGTGATTTTGGATTATATTTTAGACAAATTTTATTCCATGACTTAACATTTAATATATTGTGATTGGGGAATGAGTAGCAGAGTAGTTCTTACTAATATGCCTGACAAAGTTAACTCTTAGCTCAACTATTGTTTATAAATGTTGGGCTTAAAAAAGTTGGGTCAGGTAGGGAATTCATGTAGCTATTTAGAAAACATTGGTGAAAATGATATCTAGTTTTCAGTCTAGGTTTAATTTGAGCCATTTATCTTTGAACACCAATTTTCTTCCTGAGGAATGAAAATGATAAACTTCAGCTTTTATTTCTCGATTGAAGAAAAGCAACAAGATTTTAGTTCTCAATAAAAAGAAGATTCTAGAGAGTAGAGCAGGGTCTTTTTTGTTTGTTTTTCTAATTTATTTCTGTGGTCTATGTGTCTCATTTAAACAGTGACATTTAAATTTGTCATGATTGCAGTATAGCTCTTGCATTAGAGGGAATTTTTTTTTTTTTTTTTTGTCACCAAGTTGAATTCATGGTTCAAAAGTTTGGAAAATTATAATGTGTCAAATTTTTTTACTTTTCAGTGCAACAGAATGGAATTCGGCACTGTTCCTATACAGCTTCCCGAAAACATCTCTATGTTGATAAAAATACGAAGGTTATTTGTCAAGGTTTCACTGGTAAGCAGGTATGTGTTTCTAGATTTTATTTAAATGTAGACTCAGAGATGTAAAAGTTAGCTATTTCCTACTTTTGATATTACAAAAATAGTAACACATGATTGATGCAGAAAAATGTGTGCTGTACAGACAAGGTTGTAACGTAGGTGGAAGGTAGCCTGTAAGATGACTTGAGAGTTGCATAGGGTATATTATGTTGGAGACCCACATACACCTATCATCAAGTACAGCACTCCTGCTCTTCCTCCAGTGTTGGGACAGATCACTGTTTAAGTACCAGTAAAGTACATTGCTTGTGTATAATTCTTGTTCAGAGAAATACTCATTGTTAAACATGGAATCCACATTCAATGGAGAAATGCACAAACTCAGGGAGGCTCATGAGAACAGTCAGGCAGAGGAACCAGCACATTGACATTTCCCATTTTATATTCTCTCTGGCCCAAATGGTGTTCAAAGAGAATAGCAGGCAAAATTGCCTTAAGGATTTTAACTTGTTTGCATTCACTTATATTTACTCTTACCCTTACTTATAAAATTTCCATAAATATATCTCTGATGTGATTCTATAGTGAAATGCAACATAAGAATTCTCTTTCCCTCTTTCCTACCATTCCACTCACCAAGAATTCCTTCTGTTAATAAGTTGGCATGCATTCTTCCAGATATTTTTCTTGCAAATACAAACTATATATTTTAACTATGTATTTTACAGAGTTTATACTACAGAACTATAAATGCACATGGCTATGTTCCAGTAAAAATTTGCAAAACCAGATGGCAGGCCAAATCCCACAGACCATAGTTTGCCAACTGTGATCTAGAGGGTGATACCTAAATAGCCAAACATTTTATGAAATATTTCTTCCTACATATATCCTAAGAAAAGTAGATGTTCATCTGAGATTTAAAGTGCATTCTATCATTTCCCAAATAAAATTATATTCTGTCTATTTTTAAATATATATTAATATTATTAGCATATAATATAGTACTTGATTAGCCTAAATTTTTTATTTTTATATAAGTTTATTTTATTATATATGATTTTTTTGTTTTTTGCTAAACTTTTTATTATCCTATGACATTTTAACTTCTAAGATTTTTTTGGGGGGTGCTGGGGATTGAACCTAGGGGCATTCTACCTCCAAGCTACACCCCCGGTCCTATTTTTTATTCTTTATTTTTGAAACAGGGTCTTGCTAAGTTACGGAGAGCCTCATTAAGTAGCTGAGACTGGCCACGAACCTGGATCCTCCTGTCTCAGCCTCCCAAGTACTGGGATTACAAGCACGCGCCACCATGCCCAGCTCACTTCTAAGCTTTTTTGTAAGGACCATTGCTCATGGAATGAGCAGTATTTGGAAATGTCTCTGCTTCCTAAGTTAGGTGATGATTTGCCTAAATATTTATACCCAAGGTTGGTTTCAGTATCTTTCAGTTACTGGAAATCAATTTTTTTCTTAATCACTTTCTTTGTTTTTGTTTTTTAAAGTAATTGAGAACCTTAATCACCTCAGTTAAATTTCTTTATTCAGTTCTATTATAGAGGTAATGGTAAAGTCTGAAATTTAGAGCCTACCTCCATAGCAAATCTGTAATGTGTATCATTAGTTCTTTTTTTAGTGCACACACGATTCCACATGTGAATGAGGAATGTCGATATCTTAGAGTAGATTCCTGCAGTTCACATTTCCAATGTGTACCATCTGATTTCTTTTACTAGCTTTTATGACCTGCTATAATTGTTCCTATTCTTAACTGTATACAGGGTGATGATAATGGGAAGACTAAAGAAAATAAGCTTATTTTGAGTGGCGCTGTAATCTGTTTAGCACCACATTAGGACTAAAAAAAATTAGTTCTTATGAATTTCCCTGGCAGTGTAGTCTAGGGTAGTGCTTCTCAAACTATGTGAAGACCAGATTGGGTGTTTGGTTTTCATTTCTGATCTAATGCAGATCAGTGCTTTTATAAAATATGATAAAAGTTGTAGCAATGTCCTACTACTGTGTTTGCAAACATACTTTTATGTTTTTATTCTATTTCTTTTTTTGATCATTTGGTTTTTCTTTTCTTTTTCTCTTTGCAGACTAGCAAGAGTTTGCATATCACACTTTATATAGCACTATTTTAAGAGAGAGTGAGACTACAGTAGTGATACATGCATATCTGTGTTATAGCAGCCCAATTCACAGTAACCAAATTATGCAACCAACTTAGATGTCCATCCATATATGAATGGATAAAAAAAAAAATGTGGTAATACACACAATAGGATTTTTACTCAGCCCCAAAGAAGAACAAAATTATGTCATTTACAGGAAAAGGGATGGAACTGCTGAGGGAGATCAGCCAGTTGAAGAAAGCCAAGAATCTAATGTTTTCTCTCATATATGGAAGCTAGAAAGAAAATAGGAAACAAAAGGGACTTCAGATAAATGAGGAGAGAGAGCAGTAGAATAGTGAAAGGGGAAAGGGCGAGGGAAGTGGGGAGAGGGGAAAGGAGAAAACAATTCAAGTAATGCTCTATTTGAAGGTATCCTTACCAAACATACTAATAAGATATCCTTACCAAACATACTAATATCCTTACCAAACATACTAATACTAACAGAGCAGGGGAGTGGGGTGGGATTTGTGCATGTATGTTTATATTACTTTGAACCTCACTATGATATATAATTACAATGTACCAATAAAGATAAAAAAAGAGAGAACACTTGCCTATGGTTCTTTCTAAAACTCCTGTCACTAGCTTTAAATCAGTTACTTAGCATACTTGGGTAACTTAGGTTTTCTATTTTGAAAAAGAAGTTGA
Source organism: Graphiurus murinus (assembly GCA_004027655.1). Taxonomy (NCBI): domain Eukaryota; kingdom Metazoa; phylum Chordata; class Mammalia; order Rodentia; family Gliridae; genus Graphiurus; species Graphiurus murinus. The sequence goes on along the minus strand of PVLC010022293.1, from coordinate 20,444 downwards.
ATCAGAAAATTTTTGAGTCTTCAAGGCCCCAATTTTTATTCCTTAAATAATTAAGAATTTGAATTGTTGGCTCAGCATTTTTAGGTCCCTGTAGAATGACCACCTCAACCCATTCAGTTTTCAACAACTATTTATTGAGTGCCTACTAGATGTAATATGTTGACTTAGGTGCCATATTGCAATTAACACAGTAAACAGAAACCCCTCTTTTCATAGATTTACCGTTAGTGGAGAGGAAAGAAATACATCAACAAATTGATGAATAAATTATGCTGTAAATTATCATAGTTATGAAAAAAAATAAACCAGAGGAAGGAGGAGTGTGTTTATGTGTGTGGGATTGTGGCAGTTGGAATGGAGGAGAGGGAGATTTCATATCAGGTGGTCAGGGAAAGCTTGACCTCTGAGTCAAGATCTAAAGGAGTTGTTGAAGTGAACCAACAGCTATGGGATAGCTGTGGGAAATGTATTCCATTCAGAGAGCACAACAAACTCTCAGGCAGGCATGGGCGTGCCATGTGTGGTAGTTGCAAGACCAGTGTAGCTGGAGTGAAGTAAGGAATGGGAGAACATCAAACAAGGGCAGGCAGGCTGATAGCGGAGAGAGATTGTATACTAACTTGCAAACCAATGTAAGGAGTTTGGCTTTTACTGTGAATGAAATGGAAAAGATTGGAGGGTTTGAGCAGAGGAGTAACATGATCTTCCTTGTTTTAGCAGGATTATTTTGGCTGCTGTGGAGAAAAGGTTCAAAGAAGGCAAAGGCAATAATCTGTTAAGAGTTAAGGTGGCCTAGGTCAGGGCAGTAGTTAGCAATAGATGGGGAGAAGTTGTTGATTATGTTTTGAAGGTAGAGCAATAAGATTTATTAATGAACTGAATATGTGATCTGAGAGAGAGAAGAATCCAAGATGACGTGATACTTTTGGTCTGAACATCTTTTAGGAGTAGAATTGCCATTAATTGAGAATGGAGTAGGTAGAGAGGGGAATGGTCATGAGCTCAGCTTTGGGCATGTTAAATTTGAGAGTCCTATTTTTCCAAGTAGAGGTGTTAGATATGCAGTTGACAATGTGAGTAGGAATTCAAGACACAGGTCTTAGCTAGGTATGTAGGGTGTATGGGTATGGCAGGGGTCACTATATGGGTGTTATTTATTGCCATGATGAGGGATGACATTACAAAGGGCACAAATGTAGATGAGAAAGAGAAAGCTAAGGAGAGAGAAAACAAGAAGAGGAAGACTAGAGAAAGCAGAGCCCCAAGTCTAGTGAATACCATCTTGCAACCCCTAGAGCCAGTTTTGGCTGTTAAAACTAGATGGGTTTGGGGGAGGGTGTGGTACTAGCATCTAATGGGAAGAGGCTAAGTAAAGTACAGGATGACTTCCTCCCATAACAAACAATCATCATATCCAAAATGCCAATAATGATACGATGTGGGGGCATAGGGAAATACAGGATGTTGGCCAGGCAGGATTTAAAGACTCACTTAAGGGTACTGAGACCGTTTGGCATGGCTTTGTTTTCCTGTAGCTACTGCTTGACTGCACATGTGTGCATTCTTAGAGTAGATAGAAAATTAGATTTAACCAAGTTGTGGTTTTGCCATGTGGGTAATTTGAGGTGAGAGAGAAACAAGATTGTTGTGTGTATACTCGTCAACCATGGATTTAAATTGGGTAAAGTGGAGTGTGAGGACCTGAGGCATTGAAGAACAATGAAAAGATTTTCTTTTAAGTAAAAAGATGTTCTCAATCATCAGCCAAGTCTAGAAACACTTTTAAAACATTTTTTAAAAGTGTTTTAAAAAAACTTTTAAAAGACTTTTAAAAAAATTTTTAATGGCTCTTTTGACTTTGGAAAAACCTGTTTTGCATCTGGGTTCACAGCTGTTTAGTAAGTTGATGAGAATGCTGGACATGTGTTATTGCCAGGAATAGTCTGCCTGTTTGTTTTGCTTTTGCCTTTGCTTCTCTGTAGGTTTCCCACTCTGCTTCTTCTCATGGGTCTTTTGTTTTTTCCCCTCAGGGCACCTTTCATAGCCAACAGGCCTTGGACTATGGCACCAAACTTGTTGGAGGAACCACTCCAGGGAAAGGAGGCAAGACTCATCTGGGCCTACCTGTCTTTAATACTGTGAAGGAGGTAATTGAGGAAACCTGAGTTGGGCAAGAAAAGAAAAGCGGGGGAAGAGGGAGCTTTCGTTGGGTAATTGTGTCCCTTTGGGGACATTCATTTGCTATTTGAATATCCAGTAACCTTGAGAAATTTGAATTGTAAAAACCAGTGTATCGCTTTTGTTCATAGGAAGAATCATCTATTAAAGGTGTGATGTCATCCCCATGTTAAAGCCACGGATTTTACCAGTGCAAAGAGGCTGAGGGTCTTGATCGTGGTCACACAGCTGATGGCAGACTTCAGTTGGCTTGTAGTAAAACTAGTGTGGTCCTGTATTAACAAACTGAATTGTAGAGTCAGATTGAGAAATCACAGGCGTCTACTTTCTTCTATAAATTGCTGGAAAATGATTTTTCAATTAAACTTTGGATCTTTGTTACAAAACTAGTATGTGTTCATTGTAAAATTCAGATGCTATAAAGTTGAAGTTAAATTTTGTAGTGTTTTCTACATCTCAGATTTTGCCTCTGTAGAGAGCTAATTTAAGCCCAGTTGTGTATTCTTCCATTCTCTTTCTATTTTATATGAATTTATACAAAAAAATAGTTTTTTTTAAAAAATAAACTAAGTACAAATTCTTGGGTTATTTAAATGAAAATAATCTAAGAAATAATCTTAGTAATTAGGATTGATATATAGATCAATCCTAAATGTACCTTTCCCCTTCTAAAGCATGCTTTAAAGATACGTTAAAGTACTGCATTTTCTAAAGTACAGATTTACAGACCTACTCTCTGTATTGAATACTAAGCATAATGGAGTTAATTTATATTCTTAATCCCTAAAGTGCAGGTTAAAAAAATAAATCCTTCAAGTTTAGATTTTTCATTTTACTTTAAACTTGGAGATAAGGGTGTACTATATGTGTGTATTTGTGTTTTAAGTGTGCTGAGTTTTAAAAAGCAAAGTTTTACAATCATGCTCTCTAGAGGAATCATTTAAAGTTGTTTTTTTTTTTCAAGTTTTTAAATCTTCCACCTCCCCCCTCCTTATTGTGGTTAACTTTATGACCTCAAAATATAGACAAGAGATATAGACAAGAGATGGTTTTTCAGATTTCTTCTAGGTGTTTGTTTTTTTTTTTTTTTTAAGGAAAGTTTTGTGGCTAACCAATTCATTTATTAAAATTCACAGTGACACAATTATATTTGGCATTTGGATACTTGAATTTGTAGAATTTATGTTCTATAAATTCTTTGACAGATACTGTATTTCTTACCTGTTTAGCTCTTACCAAGAGCTTTCTGAGTGAGTAGGAATGCTACCTTTCATCCAGTATGACTTCCCAGCACAGGGTACCTATTACAGTCTAGCTTCTGACAGTATTTGTAGCCCTAAGAGTACAACCAAGGGATTTGTTTTTCAAGAAAATGCCTACATGCCCATGATCTTACTTCTTTTGGGTCCAACCTAGGTTTTATTTCTTTTCTTGTGTTCATCCCCCTCTATCATAATCTTGAACAGAGTTTTAAAAAAATTCCATCTAACCTCTGACATCATTTATAGATGATCTGTCAGCATCCGTTGACTTTGTTTTTCTGTTCCTGTCAAGAAAGTGCTTTTTTATTAGGGCTGTAGTAGAGAAAGCTCCTTGGTCCCTGGGAATGTGAGAAGTCAATAAAGGATGCTTCTCAAAGACACTAGCTTTTACTGCCCCTTTCTCTAGCTGTACCTGTACATTCTGTAGCTTACTATTCATGTACATTGTAAAATCCATGACACAGCCTTCCAAAAAGTTTTGAGTTCTATTTTGATTAAGTGACTTTTTAACATTTATAGACACAGCCTGATATAACCAAAATGAATAGAGACTTTGGAGTCAAATATACTTAGGATTGAATCTTTGCTCTGCCACTTTCAAGCTATGTGACCTTGTGTAGTTATTTAATATATCTTGGCCTCAGCATCTTGATTTGTAAAATGCAGACACTAAGATTCAGGATTATGGCGAAGCCTTAATGAGATCTGTTTAGAGCCCTCTTAAGGCCTATCACAGGAGGGGTGCTGCTGCTTTTGGAAAGTCAGAGACCACCAACAGCCTCTATCTTCAGGAAGCTTCCCTAATAGTAGATGACTTGGCCACAGACAGAGAAGTAGAAGGACACTGTTGTGTCGATATACATAATATAGAGAGAGGATGTGCAGACCAAATGTATGGACCAGGCTCACGTCCATGTCCACGGAGAGAACAGTGTCAAATTGGTGGTCTCCCAGTGCTTTGCATTGCAACAAATCATAACATTAAAACTCAATGCTAATTCGACCCACATTCTTATTCTTTGGCCATTTTCACATGCACATTTTTGTTTGACTTTTTAATTTCTAGTAAATGTGTATTCAGAGTAAGAAATATCAGGCAAGAAAACTTTGTTTCTTCTGATATTTATCAGTAGAAAAAAAAATACATTTTTTTGGTGGTGGTACTTGGGATTGAACCCAGGGCATTCTACTTCTGAGCTATACCCTTAACCCCATTTTATTTTTATTTTTGAAAGAGGGTCTTGTTAGGTTGAGAGTCTCACTATTTTCTGAGGCTGTCCTCAAACCTGTAATCCTCCTGTACTGGGATTACAGTCTCCCAAGTATGGGGATTACAGGTGTGCACCACCATGCCTGACTATAATATATTTTTAAACAGATGTTTGTGAGTCAAGGTGTGAGAACTTGGGGGCTAATTAGCCCAAGTCCTTCTTCTGGGAAGGTGCAGAGGCTTTGGTGCTAAATAGGCAGAACATTTTCTTGGTTGTGAGTGTCTTGAGTAGAACAACAAAACTGAGCTCATCCACCGGAATGAGGGGACACAAACACAGCCAGTAGTGCTTTCCTGTGTGCTGACACACATTTGTTTGAGGGAGTGACAGGTCACAGAACCTTTCACTTCACAGTGGCATTCAGAGGGGTCAGAAAAGAGGCCATCGACTCTGCTCTTTTCTGGCAATGTGATGAACTGGAGAACAGGAGGAATGAAGGCATCCAATGTTGTCTCCTGGTGGTGTTCTTTCCTGACCCCTAGACATTAATAAAATCATGGTGTTCAACATATCTTTAAATGTTTATGACATGACAAATCATGAAGTGCTTTATGGTTAATGTTTCAGGCCAAAGAACAGACAGGGGCGACAGCTTCTGTCATTTACGTCCCTCCTCCTTTTGCTGCTGCCGCTATTGATGAAGCTGTCGATGCAGAAATGCCCCTGGTTGTTTGTATTACTGAAGGTATCCCACAGCAGGACATGGTACGGGTCAAGCACAAATTGCTGCGCCAGGGAAAGACGAGGCTAATCGGGCCCAACTGCCCCGGAGTCATCAATGTGAGTGAAACAATAAAAAGAAGCCCAGATTTAGCCTCTCACAAAGATAAATAGCTTTGAGTTAGTCCAAGTGTTTTTGTGTGTATGACCTATGAGTTGCAGTATTTGCTCTTTTTTTAAACTTTTATGAAACTATGATTTACTTTCAGCCTGGAGAATGCAAAATTGGCATCATGCCTGGCCACATTCATAAGAAAGGAAGAATTGGTGAGTATGCTTGTTACTTTCTTATAGATTAAAATAAAAAACAATGTCCTCTTTGCCCCAGAATTTCTACTCACAAACAGAATTTGTGATTCTACAAATCAAAATTATCTTAATTAACTTTAGTAGAATTAACTAGAGAAGTTTTATTTTTTTATTTTTTTGCAGTACTGGGGATTGAACTCAGGGGCTTTCTACCTCCGAGCTACACCCCCAGCCCTATTTTTTATTCTTTATTTTGAAACTGGGTCTCGCCAAGTTGTGGAGTGCCTCACTAGGTAGCTGAGGCTGGCCTTGAACCCGGATCCTCTGGTCTTAGCCTCCCGAATGCTGGGATTACAAGCGTGTGCCACCACGCCCAGCTTACTAGAGAAGTTTTATAGTAAATCAGTTCTGTATCCTAAATATAAAGAGTTTGGTTGAGAAATAATTATACTTGCATAGAATCAGTGAAGATTTGGTGATGGGGGTGTTAAAGATTCTTTTCTTGCTCAACACTTGGGATTATTCCATGTGTTTACCTGTGTAAGCAATTTCATATTAGTATTCTCTAATAATTAACATTTGAGTTACTTTTAGGTTTGAACCAAAGAATGAGGCAAAGATGAAGATTTATGTATAGACTTTTTTATGGAAACGTCTTCATTTCTCTTAAGCAAAATTTTGAGGAATGTTCAGCTTTTAAGAAATTGCCAAATAGTTCTATGAAGTGACAGTATCACATTCTATTCCTTCTATCACCAGATAGGAGTTCCAGTTGCTCTGCATCTTCACAAACATTGAGTATTGTCAGTCTTTTTCTATTTAGCCATTCTATTAACAGCGAAATGGAATCACGCTGTGTTTTTGAGTGTCCCTGGTGATTAATGCTGTAGAGCACCTTTTCATTTGCTTATAGACCATTCATTTATCTTCTCTGGTGAAATATCACTTCAGGTTTTCACCTTTTATTTTTTATTGGCTTGTCTTTTTATTGTTGGTTATAGGGGCTGTATAAATATGCTGGATATAAATCTTCTGTCAGATATATGTATTGTGGCTATTTTTATTGTTAGTCTTTTTGTGTGTTGCCTAAGAATTACTTTGCTGTTCTTGTATATCACAAACTTTCTCATAATGTTTTGGGAAAATTGTTGTGCTGCTTGGTTACTTCTGTAAGGAAATGGGCAAATTGACATTTCAAAGTTAGCCTCATCATACCTGTTTTTAGACTTTTCATGACTAATTCTCACTAAGCTATACTGCTTCTCCATAATAATAGATAGTTATTCTTCTTCTATAAACCATGACCATTAATATTGAACAAGAATAATCATCATAGTGGGTTAATGTGATTGGCTAGTCTGCAGAACTGGGTTAAAGGTTGCGATTTTTGTTTATTACTAATGTCTCTTGGAGCTGCCAGCCCTGTTGCCAGGAGGACACTTGATAAGTTCACTCAGAGAGGTTACAGGGAATGCTGTAGGCCATTTGAGTTCCCCTGGGGCCTGATCCACATAGTCATTAATTCTCTTATACATATTTGAATGTTCTTTATACTTTTTGGTTGGCTTTGGTGCTGCTAGTACTTCATAGTATCTGCTATAATACTAGGAGGGAAAAAGTTGCCTGCAAGTCACTGTAGGTATTTATTGTTCTCTTTATGCTCCTCAGTAGTTTGTAACATATCAGCCCTGACCTCAAGAGGAAGAGGAGCTGGTTATGATGAGTGTCCTCATACTATGCTTTATGGTAACATTAGGGCTGATAGTGAGGAAGTTGTTTTTACACAATATGTATGGTTTCATTGTGAGGTAAGATATAACTTCTCTTCATCTCCAAGTATTAAGGGCAGTAAAAACACTGAGGAGGTTTAGAGAAAGAGATCTCATCTATTTCTGTTTGGGATGATCAGGAAAGACATCTAAGAGAAAGTGGCATTTAAGCTTTTGGTGTGGGCCTCAAAGGATGGTTAATTTCTTTCAGATGGTAAAGGTCAGGTGTTCCGTTTTAAGCAGAACAAAAATAAAAAAGTAGGAAAGCATGATATATAGTTGAGGAATAATCCAGTTCTCCAGAGTAGGGAAATAGTGGGAAACAGGGAAGCTGGGGTGTTGGCACAGAATTCCGTATGAAGTAAGGTTTTGACAGGGAGTGACCTAGCTAACACTGATGAAATTCATCAAAAAGAACAACCTGGAAGTGTGTTGTCAGGTACTATCTAGGGGTGACCAAGAGACTTGAATACCTTTCTTTCAATTTAACTGGTCGATACAGAGAATCTGAAGTTATGTGTGCCTAAATTCATAGTGAGAAGGTGTATATTTATATACCGATCACTTGGTACTCATGAATATGCAAAGACAGCGATCACACAATGCTTTGCTTAAGAATGTGAGCATGCTTCACTGAAGCTCAGGTAGCTTACAGTTATGGTTTTTGTGTTAGTCTGATAAGAATTCTACTTGCCCTTGTGAGGGGGATTATACTATTAGGATAGGGTCTTCTGAGTTCTTAAAATGTGCTTCAAAACAGAATTTTAAAGAAAGCAAACCATGGACGTACAGAAAAGATGCACACTCCAGAATCAATGCTCTGATCTTAGCTTAGATAAAGTTTTGTGTTTATTTAACAGTTTTTTAAATTTATTGTGTTCTAACAACTGAAGTTATTTAGTCATATTTCTCAACCTGCTCAAATTTGGGAATCTACCTATTATGTACCTTTTGTTCTGAAGTATTGCATAGATTGTGGCATGGGCTAAATCACCTCCCAGAAGCTGTAAGAGAAGACATTTAGCTGCCACTCTACTTGCTCCTCTTCTCCCCTATACGTGCCTTGTCCAGGTGTAAAATTAGATGGTTTCACCCCAGGCTTATTGTATAAAGGAAATTAAGTGGGAGACTTGATGAGTACAGAGGGGTCTTGCCTATATATTGTTTGAAAATTCTTGGAAAATACTTTGGGGAAGGTAGATAGCATTGCTAAATATGACTAAGTTGCTTTTGATGGTTGAAAGGTTGGGGTACCGAAAGTCAATGTGTTTCGCCACTCAAAGCAGGATTATGTCTTCCAACTTCATATGTTATTTCCTTCATAAAGATTCTCAAAAGAGGTCATTTGAGTTTTTCTTGCTTGGTTTTGTAGACATTAAATAACCTTAACTAATAATGTACTTTATTTGTCTAATTTTAAAAACTCCTTGCTTTAGCCGGGCGTGGTGGCACACACTTGTAATCCCAGTAATTAGGAAGCTGAGACAGGAGGATTGCAGGTTCAAGGACAGCCTCAGCAAGTAGTGAGACTCTCATCAACCTAGTGAGACCCTGTTTCAAAATAGAAGTAAAATAGGGCTGGGGGTGTAGCTCCAAAATAGAATGCCCCTGGGTTCAAACCCCAGTGCCAACCCCCGGCGCCTCTCCCCCTCAAAAAAACACCCCCAAAAAAGAAAAAAAACTAGCCGGACGTGGTGGCGCGCGCTTATAATCCCAGCATTTGGGAGGCTGAGACCAGAGGATCCGGGTTCGAGGCCAGCCTCAGCTACCTAGTAAGGCACTCCGCAACTTAGTGAGACTCGGTTTCAAAATAAAGAATAAAAAATGGGGCTGGGGGTGTAGCTCAGAGGTAGAATGCCCCTGAGTTCAATCCCCACTACCACAAAAAAAGAAAAAATGCCTTACTTTAATTTAGGCCTTTTCTTATTTTATCTTTGGAAAATATCATCGATTGGGTGGCAAATCATCAAATGAACTTTATACATACCTGTGATAACTACTTAGAGTATTTGTAATTTAGTTTGCCATGCACTAGTCTATCATATAACACTATCTAATATTCTTGAATTCTCTTCCTTTAAGGTATTGTGTCAAGATCTGGCACCCTGACTTATGAAGCAGTTCACCAAACAACACAAGTTGGATTGGGACAGTCTTTGTGTGTCGGTGAGGAATTTTTGATAAAATCGTTTTATCAGAGTGTAGTATCTTCATTGAATTAATATAGTTATAATCATTGATTTAGTTTTTTTATTTTGTTTTTATGGTACTGGGGATTGAACCCAGAGGCACCGTACCACTGAGCTATGTATATCCTCAGCCTTTTTTATTCTTTTAAGGCAGGGTCTTGCTAAGTTGCCCAGACTGGCCTTGGAACTTGTGATCCTCCTACCTCAGCTTCCTGAAGCACTAAGATTACAATTGTGTGCCATCTCTTCTGGCTTGATTTGATTATTTATAAGAAATTTTGATATTATTTTATAAAAAGATGCTATGATCTTGAATTCAATTTGCTCAAGATTGCTTCTATAGTTTTTCAAGATTCATGGTTTGATATTTAGATTGAAAAACAAATGTCCTGGGGTGTGTGGCTCCTGGACAGCCTTCATGCTGGGAAAAAATAGTTCCTTGTGTTAGGAATTTTGTTATAATTGTAATTAGGTTCAATGCTTCAAAGTTACTGAATTCTTTGCCATTCACTGTTTCATTCTTAAGGTAACCCTCTGGGGCACCTTTGAGCTGACAAGTTGTACTATCATAGCATCATTGGGCAGAAAGTCAAGGTTGAGGAGGATAAGTTCCCTAGGACCTTTTTGCCACACCATACTGCCTCCCACTTTAAAAAAAAGTAGAAATTCCACCAAGTTTGTATATTTTAAAATAATTTCAGTCTTTTTTGCCAAAAGTCGGGCCAGTTTCTCATTTTTATAAATATTTCTTCAAATCCTTAGAATACCTTTAAAAAATCTTCCAGAAATATCTTTCATATATAGAAAAATTATTAAATATAACCCTAGAATATTTTATTACTCTGAATTTATAAATTTAAATTGAAAACATAAACGGAAGCCTTTCTTCTTGCAAAGCATCATCTTAGGTGCAGGATAATTTAGTGTGATGCAGAACAAGAACAGATTTTGAAACAGATTTCTCAATTCCACCTTCTCAAGCTTCAGTTTTTAATTTGTAGATGGAGAGTAATGAAGCCCTTCACAGAGAGGTTGGGGGAATTAGCGAATGACAGATCTAACATGTGCTACATAAAGCACATATTGGCACAGGGTTGGCATCTAAAAAATGCTAATTCCGTTTCTAAACTTCATTTTTTGGAGATTTGTTTAAAAGTAAGAAATCAGTTCTATCCCCCAAAACCCTGCCTCCATGCTTAAATGTCATGTTCATGTAGTACAGCCCCTGTGTAGGCTTTGTTGCCATCCACTCATTATAAAGGAAGAGGGGCCAGGGAACCCTCCATTCTGTCACTCCCTGACAATTGTGTCTTAAAACTTGAGTGCTTTCTCTGTAGGTAGCTTTATCACATTATTTCTCTGAGCAAAGAAATTTGCTAAGTCTTCATTTTTGTTGTTGTACTAGAAATTGAACCCAGGGACATTCTACCTCTGAGCTATATCTACAGCCCTAGTTTATTTTTTATTTGAAACAGGATCTCATTAGGTTGCCGCCAGTCTTATTAAGTTGCTGAGGCTGGTTTTGAACCTGCGATCCTTCTATTTTAACCTCCAAGTTACTGGGATTACAGACATGTTCAATTTTTTCATATGGCATAAAATCAACTTCAACACAAACACACCTTTTCTTTTCTTTTCCCATTCATTCATTCATCTTTCCACAATGCCACAGGTTTATTCAACACTCAAAGGTTATAGCACACAGGAACTTATCAGGAATTTTTCTAAGTAAAGTTAAGCTAAGTTCTGTGTTTGGATGCTGGATGGCTGCTTTGCCAAAGTCAATTAGCAATGAATGAGTACCAAACAATACACTTCATACTGCAAATCTAACAATTTAGGTCAAACAAGTATATAAAACAATATACAAATTCTAAAACTTAAGAGCACTTCAAATCAGCAAAATAATACAATACAAACAAATCGAGAATAGGGAATAATGAAGCAAGTCCAGGAATGGAAGAGGAGATTCAGAAGTTGGCCCAGGTCCCAAGCTGGTTTCATTGATCCTTGGTCAGCAAGAAGAGCAGGACTGGAGCAAGTCAGTGGTTCAGAGTCATACACACGGGCAGACTGTCGTGGAGTAAACAAAGCTCAGCGCACTGCTTGTAGTAAGGCTGAGGTCTTTATAGGACTTTTTGGGTGTTTCCCAGTGCCTTTGGCAAGCTCATCTAGGCTTATTGAACCTGCCAGACTCCTTTCACAGTTCAAATGTATTGATAACATAAGTCTCTCAGAGGCAAGAAGCCATTTTATGATCCAAGTGTCCATTATCAACTGCAGCACAAAAGTGCTAAAAGTGCTGCTGTCTGAGCCCTATGCTTACATGTCCAGACAAGTTTCTGAAGCTATATGCTGGCATGTCTGGACAAGTTGCTCATGAGTTTTTGTCTGAGCTATATGCTAGCATATTAAAACAAATTGTTTATGTGTTCCTAGAAATTATTTTATATCCCATGAGTTTATATCCCATCTTATTGTATCTTTATACAATAAGAAAGAAAGAGACAGAAAGAAGAGAGATTTTATTGGTTGAATCAATAAGAATTGGGGACTGACTGGATGTTGGGCATGGAGCAAAGGGAATAATGTATGGCATTAGGAAAATGTCTTGATCATGGCTTGAGTGTCGGAGTGGAGTGACTCCTGGTCCAAGCATATTTCCTTTACAAATTTGAAATCAATTTTTAATATTAAAGCCATCTTCATATGGTACCTGTATCACCTGAGTTCAATCCCCAATACCCTCCAAATAATAATAATAATAATAATAATAATAATAATAATAATAATAATAATATAATAGGCAAACAGATGCAAAGAAGATAAGCAACCTATGAACTTTACAGATTTTCTTAAAATGCCAATTTCTAAAGAGTTGTATTGGAATAATTTTGTGTGAGGAAGAGGATATGTAAAGGAACAATAACAAAGAGAGGGTTTTCCAGCCACCGTTTCCATTCATATAATAGTACAGACAAATAAGTTTAGCATTTTGTAATTTTTGAATGTTAAATACATTTGAAAAGATTAGCAAAAAGGGGTAGACAAAAAAGAAAAAAACCCAACCCAGTTGCAACAACATTTTTTGACCTAAATTTCATGGTCCATCCTTAAATTTTTAGCTGTTAGTGATATTCTTTGACCTTTTCAGGCATTGGAGGCGATCCTTTTAATGGAACAGATTTTATTGACTGCCTTGAAATCTTCCTGAATGATTCAGCCACAGAAGGGATCATATTGATTGGTGAAATTGGTGGTAATGCAGAAGAAAATGCTGCCGAATTTTTGAAGCAACATAATTCAGTAAGTTTGGGTTTGGAAAAATACAGCTCTTCGCTCTTGAATAACTCTGAGGCTTGTTTTAGAAGTTATTTTCATTTTTTCAAAGATTAGTTTTTCAAGAAACCATGAAAGAACCAAACTTTTCTGAGCTGGGCCTTCTATACTGAAAATCCTGGCCTCTTTCTGGGTTGATTCTCCTTCCCGTTCCCATGGTGCCAGTTCTCTCTCTCTCTCCTCTGAGCCCTCCTCCCCCGGGGCATCACCCCATATTTGTGGTAGGTAAATTGTCCTCCTGATGAAGAGAGAACTTTCAGGCCATCAGGCTGAAAGCCCCCACTTGACCTGCTATGGTTGGTGTTCTTTCTCCAGGTTACAGGGGAAATAAAAGTTCTTTCTTTTCCTCAGGTCTGACCTTCTAAGATGCTATCCTTTATACTGCCTCTACCTGCAGTCTTTCCTTGTAGAATGGTACTTCCCTTCAAAGATCAAGTAGAAATGCTTTATTCTCCACGTCCTGTGAAGGCTTTCCTTGGATAGCCTCTGCCTCAGAATTAAATGCCTAAAGGAGAAGCGTGGAGTTGTAGCCTGGTTTCACATAGCTGAAGGGAATCAAACCTCGATTGGAGGGGCGAAGCGGGTGGTGGAGGGGAGGGAGCAGGTGCAGTAATGACTCGCTGCCTGCAGCTCCACCAGTGACCGGATGCTCTGGCCCTTGCTGTGTCCTAGAGGTGTGGAGAAAGCATGCAGATGATTTCCAGGGTTTCTCTGACACTGATGAGTGAGTGAAAAAGCATATTTGAGAGGCCAGACATGAGGGTGGAGATAACTTTCTCTTAATGCTTGTGAAAAAAATTGAGGACTTAATGAATTAAATGCCACAGAAAAATAAAGAATACTGGAGTGTTAAGGAACCCATCATGTCACCTATAGGCTGGTTTCACAAAACAAAGCACATTTATTTGTGCTTTAAGGGATTTTCAGAGGCTATTTTGAGTATATTTTATTTTCTTTGATGATTTTAAGCCCTAACTTTAATATGTGACTCAATTTCTCTCACTTCTGAATCTTTTCTGTAACCTGTCATTCATTCCCTAATCCCCAGCAATCTGACTTCTGTCTGCCACTAATGGAACAGATTTTATTGACTGTCTTGACCAATGTGACCTTGAAAATATTTCTTAATCTTGCTGGTTCATTTTCCTCCTTAGTAAGTCAGGATACTTGATTGTGAACTTGAAGTGATTCAATAGTGTACAGCAAAGCAGTGCCAGCACATAGCAAGCCTTCTCATAGGCTGTTTGCTGCTGTTGAATCTCCTTCTTCTCCTGACATTGTTTTTGCAGAGGGCTCCAGTGGCCTCCATTCATTCTTCATCATTCTCTCTGTGAAATCCTTTTGGTTTTTCTTCTGGTTTTCCTCCCCTTTATCCTTTCCTGGACCTACTTTCTGTACTTGTTCCTTAGATGTGAATGAGGATTGTAATATCAACATCACATTTTATGCAGTTTCAATGGCAGAAACCTCAGAATCTTTTATTTTCTGTCATCCCATTTCCACCAGTGACTAAGTTCTGCCTCTAAGACCTCAGTGGTATGTCTAGATGAGAGCCTTAACTACAATTACCCCCTCTTCCCTGGTTTGGATCCAAATCTTACCTCACTGGGACCATCTCAGTAGCATCTTCTCTGATTACTCTTTCTCTCATTCACCCCCCTTTTCTCCCAAGCCATGCTGCTTATCTGCTCTGCTGAAACATGCATCACTGCCTTTTGTCCGTGGCTAAAACAATGTTTTTCATTACATGTTGAGCAAAGGCCAGATTTAGCATGGTATCCAGCACCCTCACCATCCTTTCCAGGTCCCTGTCCCAGCTGACATGCCAGTGTTCATTCTCACTTGCTTTTGCTAATTCCTTTTGCAAGATATGTTTAATGTCTGACTCTCGGTCTAGATTATATTGTCACAGTAGGGAACTGATGTCCTGTAGACTATGTCTACATCTGCATTATTATTACACTAATTCTTTGTAAAAAGTAGATTGTTAGGAGATTGGAATAAAATATTAGTAGGTTCTCTTGAACTCAGAAAAGCTACAAAGTGTGAAATTCAAGTAAAACCTGACTTCTCTTTAGAAAAAAAGATTTAGGTTAATTTAGCATTAAACTGTTAAAGTGAATATTAATGTATTTAAGCCCAACTGAATCCCTTGCATAGTTTGGAATTTAGCAGAAAGACCAAGCATGCACATTTTGTTGCATTTGCTACTTTTTTCCCTGTTTCTGGTTCCTTCTTATGAAACTTCTGTGTATTAAGGATCCGATGTGTACAAGATTTGAGGTTAAGCAGTACAGATGACCATAAAACCTTTAAGCTCGATATCTAGCATGGGGCAACCATTCAGTAAATGTTACTTAAGCTACATCTGCATTATCATTAAATTAATTCTTTGTAAAAAATTGTTTATCTTGACCCTTTCAGTAAGATGTTTTTTGTCCTCCTTGTGTGAATGAGGAAACTGCTGTAGAAAGGTCAATAACTTACTGGTGTTAGGTATACAGCATGTGAGTCAGGGTTGGGATTCATACCCAGTCTGAATTTCTCCATTACACTGTGGAGGGATGAGCAATCTACTTAATTCTTTCGTTTATTCAATATAGAATAACAATTTTACTTGAAAGGATGATTGGCAGGCTGACTGGTTATTCAAACTTGAATATTTGCTAAACTTTTCTCAGAATTCGCAAAGCAAAGGAAGGTATTTGATAGTATTTGTTGGTAATGATAAAACTTGAGCTTTCAAATTAATATTAAAATTTTTGGAAAACTTCTGTCTGCCATCATGAACTTAGCAACTACCCCTCTTCCCCAACTTAAAAGGCTTTTCTGATGGTGTAATGATGATACTGATAACTGATTTATTAAAATTGAGTGATAAGATATATCAGTATTTGGAAGATCTATATAATTCCACCTTACCCATTGCATGTTACAAAATCATTGTAACATTCAAGTTGTAAAATATTCAAGTTGTAAGACAGAATGATGGATTTCAAAATAACACAGAGCAAGAGTTAATTGCTGTGGCTTCATATTCAAACATTGTATCTAACCTTTAAGAAATTTCTACTGTAAGAGATGTGTATAGTATCAAATAAGAATATCCACAGTTATGTATAAGGCAATTAAAATAATTCTCCCTTCCAATTACATATCTATAGGACAGATTTTCTTTTTATACTTCGGCTAAAATAACATACTGCAACAGATTGAATGCACAAGCAGATATCATTTGTTGTTATTAAGTTAAACAGTCAAGAGCAAAAATAAGTTGTAAAATGCCACTCTTCTCACTATAATGTTTTTAAATACCAGTTTAAAGTTTTTAAAAAAAAAAAATGGATTGAAAAGTATACAACTTCTCAGTTTTAATTTCTAAGACAGTAAATATCATTAGATATCATCTATATAGAATAGATGATAACTATAGAATATAGTATAGTGATATTTAACTCAGAATATAGTATAGTGATATTTATCTACATAGAGGTTGCACATTAGAGTGGATTTTTGTTTTTATATAAGTCAAAGCTCTTTTGGATACTCAGTAAAATTACAAGTGTAAAATTATAAGTGTAAAGTACTTATAAGTAAAATTATAAGTGTAAAGGGATCCGCAGATCAAATAATTTGAGAACTACTGGTGTGGGAGAAGATGGTAGTGTCTGAATGAAGGTTCTCAGATCCCATTGTCCCTCTCTGGTGTACCTGATCCCTGGTGACCTCTGGACTCTTATGAACATGGTGTCATCATTCATTGTGAAATTTAGCCATATATTCATATACAGCTGTATATTATCACTTGACTGATTGATATATAAACATATTTTATATTTCTTCAATAAATGTAAATCCAGAGCACAGAAATTCGTACATTTTTTGCAAGTATTTTTTTTTAACCTCAAGTGCAGTGATATTTATGTATATGGAGTTTGCACATAAGAATAGATTTTTGTTGAATAAAACTGATTCTGACCTTTTTTCTTAGACACCATAGAATTTCAGAGTGGAAAGGGCCATCAATCTAGCTTAGCCATTTCATTTCATAGATGAGGCAGCAGAGGTCTGGAGAAGTGTTGCAGGAGCATCACTTCAGTTACAGGAAATGCAGCTTTAGTCAATAGGAAATTAAGTCTGAGTTCTAGATCCTCTCAGTAGACTTTCTCACCTCTTCTTTTTCTTGTAGCACATCTATTTCAGATGAACTAATAATGAATTGAGACATAAAATTAGGTTGAAGTAAAACAACCCCATCTGGGGTCTCTTCATTATTATTGCAAGTCATATAAAATACATTTTCAGGTGTGCATTTTGTTCTTTAAATGAGAGATTTACATGTGTATAAAAAAAAACTTGTGTCAGTGAGTTACTGCTATTTAGCAGATACAAAAGCTTGCTCAGGATTGTTTTCCTGAGTTTGTATGGAAAGTCGAGTCACTTCTAAGGAGTTGCAGTAGTTTCAGTCGTAGTTTGTTATTTGTGTTTGTTTTCTTAGGATAAATGATGACTTTCTCCTGCTCAGGCCACTTACCTTTTATCAGCAGAGCCATGGAGTTGAGGTCCACTTTTGATTAACTTCATTAGACTCTCCCTTTCTCTCCAGGGTCCAAATGCCAAGCCTGTAGTGTCCTTCATTGCTGGTTTAACCGCTCCTCCTGGCAGGAGGATGGGTCATGCAGGGGCGATTATTGCTGGAGGAAAAGGTGGAGCTAAAGAGAAGATCTCCGCCCTTCAGAGTGCAGGAGTTGTAGTCAGCATGTCTCCTGCCCAGCTGGGCACCACCATCTACAAGGTGAGTGCTCGAATAGTCCAGGCACTCTGGAGTTATGGGTCTTGTCAGGGTGGGGCTGTGCCGGCAGCCTGGGAACCACGGCTCTGTTCTTGAATTGTTTTTATTTATTTTGATTGCCCAGCTCAGTAGCCTTCTAGCACTCTACCAATGCTCTAATGCCCTGATTTAAAACTTTCTTTAGACATGGGGATTTGCTCTTCTGTAAGTGGTGAGACACGACTTGTAAAAAGCATTTTGGGGGGCCGTAAGTGCAATGATGGGGTGTTTTGTTTATTCTATGGAAGCCATTTGGGATACTTATACCCTGATTCTCACAGGTTTTTGATTCTAGGGAGAGGGGTAGAGCCAGAATCACAAGGAACAGAAACTATATGAAGAGGGAGGGTGGAGGCAGGTCTAAAGAGCGGGGTGGGAGTCTCAGCCTTTCCTTTCTGGCCCTGGCTTGCTGTGATGCCACAGTGGCTTACAGGTGGAAGAAGTGACTTCTTAACTATTTGCCTTGCTTTTCTTTTTTTAATAGGATACTATAAATCCGTTGTCTTCATAGTTTCTTTGCAGTGATTTTCAGCTTGCTTCTTTGGTTGATCATTTAAGGCTCTCCATCTTTATTTTTATGATGGTTGTTCTCTTGGCTTAAATGCAAAAAACAACCCCAAAACCCTACTTCTCAGGCATAGTGAAAACAGACAAATTCTTTCCCCAAAAGGGAATAGTGTTCAGAGAATTCAAAACTCCTGATTTGGTGTAATCCTTTTTGTCCTTGCCTTAGGGATAATAAAATGCACCCTTTGTTTTATTGAAGTTTTGCATACTCTATCTTTTAGAATGTAATACTGTGTCCGAGTGTTTGAAAGAACTCTGGGTGGTTAGTAAAATGTGTGAAGAATTTTATTTGAAGGTGAAAAGCAAATGCTTAATTTCACATTGCAACTGTGTGTTACCATTTTGCTCCAGTAAGTGGCAGCAGGCATCTACACATTTTGTCCTATTCTAATAGTTTCAATCTAGAAAAAATATGATTTTCAATATTATTTCCTTAAATAAGACTTTAAGGTGTTTGTTTCAAGTATTTCTAAGGTTCTTGACATTTTGTTCAAATACTGAATATGTGTTTAGTTTTTTTCTCTGAGAAAGTAAGCAAACCTGTTTAATTGCCTTCTTAAAGGGCCTGTTGGGGTCATGTACATAGAGTTACAGATTTGGATAAATACAATGAAATTTGTCAGCTCTTAATAATGACACTACAGTGAAAATACAAGTGTTATTTAAAGTCTCCTCAGCTTCTGGACTTAGGAGATGTAAAGTTGAAGCTCTGTTATCAGCTTAGTGAGATTCAGGCTGACACACACTAATTTGAATGCTGTTATTTTGTATTCAAGTACCCTTATCCTGGTACATTTTACTTCTATAATTTGGTGATTCAAAGGATTCTAAAGATGATAGGTTCAAGAATAATTTCGAACATGAATGTAATTTAGGTCTTTTATCTTTTTATTCCTTCTCTCTTCTCCCTCTCTTCTGTTTCTGAAGGAATTTGAAAAGAAGAAGATGCTATGAAAGAAAAAGCAAGCAAAAATGTCCCCAAAACTATGGAATGAATCATGCCAGGCCTGTGAGCTAGCAGCAGTTTATTTCTATTGTCCACTGATTGTCAGCCTGTGTGCCTGACACTGGTCTTTCAGTACAATGGGAAGCCAAAGCAAGGCTTAGAATGTCCTAAATTGAGATATTTTCACTTATTGTATAACAGACAGCCAATAAATCTACCATTTGATTTGAATATGGTTTTGGAGATTTATTATTCTAATGTGGGTGGTGGGAGAAGTAGGAGAAATGGAATGGTTGTGTGTGTGTGTGTGTGTGTGTGTGTGTGTGTGTGTTTTAATGGGCTTTGTAGAGAACATTGTAAACTAAAACTTGAGAGAATGAGGCTGAAATACAATTATGCCAATCATAGACATAGAAGGACTTTAGGTATCTTTTGAATTCTAGTTTTCTCATGTGTATATGTAATAGCCAAATGTATAAAGTCCCACACATGTAGTAAGGCAAGTCAATTGTCATCTGTACCTCTACCACCACCATCACTATCATCATCATCATCATCATCAGGATTACAGGCAGAAGCTCTTCTGTGTTTTAGTTTCTGCCTAATTGGGAAACTTCTGCCTAGCTGACAAAAATGGAGGGTCTTCACTAATGCCATGCTTCTCTTGGTTTTGCAGAGGGCTATCCCCTTCCCCTTCCAGAGGCTACATTCTATGCTCAAGAGTTCAGATATTCAATACAAGAAAATGAAAAACTGTTAGCTATCCCACTTTGTGTTTAAAAGGGACAAGAAGCATTCTAATGGGTAATTGTCACCAAACAACATTGACAGGGTATACCTATAAATAGAAACTTACCTTCTGAACTGGGAGAGACACAAAATATTCTCAAATTGTATAATTGTCCTAAGAGAAACAAACAAATCTCAAAAATAGTAATAGTGCAAAGCCCCTGCAGAAAGGCAGACTGGGAACTCTTCCCAGAGGAGGGGACCTGAGGACCGGGAAGGCAGCAGGCATGCAGAGGGGAGGAGGAGCACCAGGCCAAGGGAGCAGCCCTTTCAAAGGCAGGGAGGAGAAGGGCTCATTTTCAGAAGATGAAGGAACACTGGGTGCACTGGAGGA